>APFE030079099.1:0-15258 GCA_000404065.3 Pinus taeda | reverse complement strand
TGTAGTAAGTGGATTAGTAGCTAGACTAGCCAATGGTACATGCGAAGGAGAAAGAGGAGGATGAGATGGTGGAAGAGATGAAGCAGGGGCTCATCCTTTGAAAATAAAGTAGAAAACTATGATGAATACGAACCTCTCACATCATGTTGTTCATATCCTTACTCCTCCTAGAAAACTATGAGGATACCACTAATATAATATCAATAATGTCATATCATATGAGAATACCACTAATATAATATCAATAATGTCATATCATAAAAAGCTATTGCATATATATTTGTAATTTTAATATTTTTCACAATTGTTTGGAGCTATATTACTATAATATTGAAGCTATGTATTAATGTACATTGAGATTTAGTGATGAAAGTTATGATTTGGTTTTCATGGCGTGATAGTTTTACACACCTTAGCCCATTAATCTCAAATTTCTGTATGATGATGGAGATTCCTCTCTCTCCCACACAAGGTTGGAAATAAATCTATCTCAGGTAAAACAATTAATTTAACATTTTAATATAAATAAATTTTTAAACTAAATTAATATTAAATATAAAAAAACACAAAACATTATCTAGTAAAGTCTATACTATCACCTTTAACATTACACTTGGTTACATAAAGAAAGTGGGTCTAATAATTTATAGTGCGAAAAAATATTTTCCTTTTAGTTAAATTTTAAAAGCAAGCAAACCAAACACACCATGAAAAGGAAAAAAAAATCCTATCAACTAGATGAGTAGATTGTAAAATCTTTAAATATCCCATGATATTGAATGTAACACATCCCTCCCACATTTATCTATTTTTACAAGCCCTTTGGGTAAATGTGAAGCAGAGTGTCATTATGACACCACCCAAGCTCCCAACTATAGCTAAGGAAGTGGGGCATATAAACTGGCCATTGACTGAAAACTCGCAACATCCCTCAGGGCTACAGGACACTCAAGGGCCAAAGAACTACCCCAAGTGACCAAACCCTGAGTTGGGGCTCCTTTTCATTGACCTAGCTTCCTAACTGCATGCATGACAAGGCCTCAGTGTAGTTGAAGGCCTCCAACCACATGCACAACACTTCTTGAGTGCGGTTGTAGCCCCAAATTTCCAATTCAGAGTGTGTGGTCCTTAGATCTAAGCCACAATTCTATGACAACCTCCAGACCACTACTTAGAACTACTTGACACTTTTGAGAATGATAAATGACATAATAATAAAGCTTAACATAGTAACTTGAGTCGAACGCGCGGGCTCTGCTCTGATCCGCAGAGCCGAGTCTAGGTCTGCCACTGCCGCCTTCATCTTTGGACGCAGCCATGAGCGGGCCTGGGGGTGGGGAGTCCGCTCCCACCCCTCCCTCATCCTCTGAAGAAGCCTTTCGAAGACTCTTAACGAAGAAAGGGAAGAAGATCCAGAATGCTGAGGTACCAAAATTCATAAAAAAAACATGAAGAAATTCCAGAGATAGCACTTCCAGAGGAACAACCGATCAAAATAGCTCTTGCTCTGTCTGACAGAGGTCTTAGGGCAGTTTATGGGACGATGGCCTTCCACCAAATCCACGGATGATTGGATTCAGCAAAACTGGAGACCTCAGCTGAAAAATAACGTGATTTGTTATGCTGTGGGACGAGGCTACTTTATTTTTGAATTTACCACCAAAGAAGACCTGATCTGGTGTTTAGAAATGGACCATATTTTATGGGAAATCAGGGACTGTATCTTAACAAATGGAATCCCGACTTTGATCCATCTGTCGATGTCCCGAAGGAGGCGCCGGTCTGGGTCTGTTTACCTAATCTCCTGATTCACTGTTGGAGTTATCAATCTCTGCAGAAGATTGGGAATGGGCTGGGTCGATTCATTGACAAAGCTGATCACAAGGGCCAATATAATTGCGCTAGAATCTGCGTGGAAGTCGACTTAGAAGCCAGTCTACCAGAAGCGATCAAGCTCAAAGTTGGAGAATGGCAGCACTACCAGAAGCTGGACTACGAGCAGTTGCCTTTCAAATGCCGTACCTGTCAGGAGCATGATCATTTTCAGAGAAATTGCCCAAGAGCTCCAACAGGGATCTCGGTTGAAGAAGAAGGATGGAAAGAAATCAGAAAGGGAAAGGCTGTTCCAATGCTGCCAGGGCAGAACACCTCAGCCCATATGGGGAAGCCGCTTCCTAACTCAAAATCTGTTGCTGCTGCTAAAGTCGGCTCCTCCTCAGGAGAAAAGGTGGACATCAAGGATTCCCAAGAGGAAACAGAAATTAAGGGGAAGCAAGCGAAAGTAACTGAAGATGAACCAAATGTTCCCCCAGTAGAGGACTGTCAGAAAAGAAATGAAGGCAGCGAAGAACACATTAGTCTAGCCTCAGACTCTGAGGGAGAATCAGAAGATAGAGATTCTGAAACTGATAATTCGCTAGTCTCCCCTATCAAGACGACTAGAGGGCACAAATCCAAGAAGAAACTGAGAGAGGAAAAAACTTATTCAGATGTCCTCCAGGGGTCCCAAAAAACTCTCAAAGCAATGATGAATACCAGATCTGGGCGCAAGAGCAACAAGGCTCCAATAGGAGCCTCTTCCCCCCATACTAGTAAATAATGAAATACGTCTCCTGGAACTGCAGAGGTTTAGGCAGTAGGTTGAAAGAGGAAGCCTTGAAAGATATAGTGAGAATTTACTCGCCTGAAATCCTCCTCATCCAGGAGACAAAGATGGAGGATCTTCCTCTCCTCCAGACTGGCAAAGTTTTTTGGAAAAAAGGCTAGGGAAGAGCGGTTAGCGCAAGAGGCGCTTCTGGTGGAATAGCCACCTTTTGGAACAGCGATATGTATGAATTTCTTCAAGAAAAAAGCAGCCACCATTGGCTCCTCACTCAGCTTCTCCACAAGGATTCTGGGAAGCAAGTAAGTATGTTTAATGTTTATGCTCCTGTTTTTCCCAATGAGAAAAAAATCTGTTGGAACTCACTTCATTCATTTCTTTTAGAGAAAAACCCTGGGAATATCATTATTACGGGTGACCTGAATGTCACCCTTGCTCTCGATGAGAAAAAGGGAGGCTCCATTGTAAGGGACCCTGCCAGAGAATGGGTTGAAGATATAATGCTGGGCTGGGACCTGGAGGACATTAAACCATCTTCAGGTAAATTCACCTGGTCCAACAAAAGAATAGCCCCAAACCACATTGCTGCCCGGCTGGATAGATTCCTTGTCCACACTTCTTTCCTGACTTGTGGCCTTATGGCATCCTCTAAAATTCTTCCAAATCTCACCTCTGATCATAAGCCCATCCTTCTCGAGCTCTCCCTGGACAACAATTTTGGCCCCATCCCATTTCGTTTCAGTCGTCTTTGGATTCAGCAAGAGGGATTCCAAGAGGTGGTATCTGAATCCTGGGAAAAGCCTGTCCTCGGTTCCCCGTTCTTTGTGTGGGAAGAGAAAATTAGGGTCCTTAAAAGAAATCTAAAAGAGTGGGCTAAAAATATGAAATCCCCCATGGCCAAGAGAAAAGCAACTCTAAATAGTCTTGCTGTTCATCAGTTAGATATGGAGCAGAGTCCTGTTTCTCCAAGCATGTTACAAAAAGAAGTCGAGCTTCAAAAAGAGGTTCATAGATCAAGCAGGGAGGAGGAAGAATATTGGCGTCAGAAGTCTAGGACTTTATGGTTGCATTCAGGAGATAAAAACACCAGCTTCTTTCATAAACAAGCTGAAGCCCGCAAGAACTTTAAATCAGTCTCAAAGATTCATCACCAAAACACTGTGATTAAGGATTTTGAAGGCATTAAGAGAGCTGCTTATTCCTTCTATCACGATCTTTATTCGGCTCCTGAAGAATCAGCGATTGATCCTCATGTCTATCCGATAGATTTAATTCCCAATTGTGTCCAGGATTCGGATAATGCCAAGCTGACAGCTCCGATTAGTATGGAAGAGTTAAAGGATGTTCTGGACAGCATGGACCCTGACAAAGCCCCAGGCCCGGATGGGTTCTCTGTCAGGTTTCTCTTGACATGCTGGTCAACAATTAAAAAATACCTTTTGAGAATGGTCAGAAAGTCCCAAAACTATGCTAAGCTGGGAGGTGGCATTAACTCTGCCTTTCTTGCCTTGATCCCAAAAGAGAAAGGCGCTTCAGACTTCAGCAGGTTTAGGCCAATATCCATGTGCAATTCTAGCTATAAGTTAGTTTCAAAAATTATAGCCAATAGGCTTAAAAACATTCTGCCAAACATCATTCCTAAAAACCAAGGCGGTTTCATAAAAGGAAGAAAGATTCTAGACAATATTGTGCTGGTGCAAGAAGCAGTTCACTCTAGCTGTCAAAGAAATGAGAAAGGATTGGTGATTAAGCTCGATCTGGCAAACGCTTTTGATAGGGTGAGACATGAATTTTTGTTCGTAGTGATGAAGAAGCTAGGATTCTCAACAGTCTTCATAAATTGGGTGAAAGCTTGTATTGCCTCTCCCTGGATTGCGCCTTTGGTCAATGGCCGTTCTACAAACTTTTTTCAAGCCTCTAGGGGCCTGAGATAGGGTTGTCCCCTATCTCCGCTTCTATATGCCGTTCAGGCCTCAGTGCTCAGCTTCCAACTTGATCATAATCAGCAAAATCATACTTTGCCTGGCCTCAGAACCACTCATAAGGCGAAAGGCATTAATCATGCCCAGTTTGCCGATGACACCTTGTTACTTGGAGGAGCCAGCCTAATCTCTGCCAGACACTTCAAGAGGGAGCTGGACATTTATAGGTCGATCTCGGGCAGCAAAATCAACTACAGAAAATGCTCTATCTATGGCTGGAACTACTCGACCAAGGAGCTGTCTGATATCGCAAGACTCTTAGAAATGGATGGAAACCGAAATTGGGAGTCATTTAAATACCTCGGGATACCAATCTTCAAATCTAAACCAAAATTTGCTCACTGGCTACCATTGCTTGATAAAATAAAAAACAGAATCCAAGCTTGGGGTGCATCTTGGTTGAATAACGCAGGGAAAGTCACCCTTATGAAATTGGTCCTTATAATCATGCCACTATATCAAAATTCTATTCTTCTCGCCCCCAAATCCTTTCTCAGCAAACTGGACAGTCTGTTAAGAAGATTCTTGTGGGAAGGTGGGAATAACAACGATAGAAGGATCCACTTAGTGAATTGGGAAATTCTCAAGAGACCTTTCCTGGAAGGAGGCCTCCATCTGCGCAACTTGGCTGCCCAAAATCTTGCTTTGGGATCCAAAATTCTGTGGAATCTAGTCTCCGGAAATGCTAGCTGGAGTAAAAGAGTCCTTTGGAAGAAATATTTCCAAGAGCAGCACTTGAGATGCCTGGATAAGTCCCCAAGACTTCTAAAAGGATCTCCGATCTTCAACCTCTGCAATGCTGCTAGGGAGCAATTCAATCACTATCTTTATTGGATACCTGGTAACGGCAGAAAAATCAAAATCTGGGATGACTCAATTTTGGGGGATCAACCTTTGAACCAAGTGGAAGGGCTTGCAAACATTAAAGGCTGGCTTCATTCTTGCAATCTGCACACTTTGTGGGATATCTTGAAGTGGAAGGAAGCTCCTGATAGAACCTGGGACGATTGGAATCTGGGGGAGGTCCCCATTATGATGCAGGGGGAAGCTTCTCAATTGTTAGACCTGCTCCAAGGCAAATCTCCTTCTAAGGCCACTACTAAAGACAAAAGAGGTTGGGGCTCTCTCTCCGGCTCTTATACTGTTTCCGAAGGTTACAAAAGACTCATTGTTGTTCCTCATGCTCCTCCCAATCCAGCTCAATGGAAATTTATATGGGACTTTCCTTCTCTCCCTAAAATCAACTTCTTCTGTTGGACAGTTGCACACCAAAGCATTCTCACCAGAGACAACTTGCGAAGGTGAGGGATGGAAGGGCCTTCCAGATGCCCTCTTTGTTTATCTGATGTTGAAACTATCAGTCACCTATTACTGCTCTGTCCCTTTGCTCAAGAAGTCTGGAGGGGAGTTCTGAAGTTAGAGCCAGCCAACTTCGATTTTCCGGATAGTATCCCTTCTCTGTTCCACTCTTGGGCCAACTCTTCTCCATTCAGCTTTAACAAAAAAAGTCTTCTTAAAACAAGCTAGATGTGGATTCCTAAATTTACCTGTTGGAAACTGTGGTTAGAAAGAAATAACAGAATTTTTTGAGAAGAAAACTGCAATACTATAAGAGTTATTTCTAAAATAAAAGCATTGTTGGGCGAGGTTTTGGAAGCCAACACTTCTTCAAGGAACGATTTGAGTTTGACCAAAGAGGAGGAGCAATGGCTCAAAGAAATGATCCCAAATCTGAAAGAAAGGCCCATTCCCCCCGCTCCCGGCCAAGCCAACTAGGAGATTCGGCTAGAAGAATTAGAGTTCATTAAGTGGAGATCGGGCCTAGAAGATCACTATTTATTTTTCGATGGGGCCTCCAAAGGAAACCCTGGGATTGCTGGCTGCGGTGGAGTTCTTCTGAGTCCTGGTGGCTTCACGGAAATGTGGTTCCATTGGGGTCTGGGAATTGAAACCAACAACAGAGCGGAGGCTCTTGCGCTGTGGCAGGGACTCAAACTGGCGATTAACAGAAATATCTTATCTCTCTCTATCTTCGGAGACTCTAGACTCATCATTCAGGCTTTGCTCTTTCCTAAGACTCCTCATCAGGTTCATCTTGCCTCTATCATCAAGAAAATCCGCCTCCTTCTTCCCAAATTCAATAAAATCGCCTTCTTCCATATCCTAAGGACTCTTAATGCTCAAGCTGATCTGGAGGCTAATCTGGGCTCCCTCTATTCACGAAGATCCCTGGTGTTCAACTCAACTGAATCTTCATGCGCCATTCCTTAATGTCCCTGTTGCCCGGATCTCCTACCCTGTTTTCCGAGAACTCCCGTCAAGTATCTTATAGCTTAGAAAATCGGTGGTTTCAGGTCGAGTTCCTGCTGTCCAAAAGCCCTCTGAGGACCCTCAAGGGAGCAGCTCTATCCCTGAGTTGGTTTTCTATTTGAAGTTCGTGCTCTTCATTCCTGCGTTTCTCATCTTCGAACAGCAGACTTAGAAGCAATTCCAAATTCGATGGCGCTCCTTGCAGCAGTAGCAGTCTCTCCCTTGCTTTCGTGGACGTTCAAGTTTCCTTGGTACTCTATGGTTTTGATGTTCTTATGAACAGCAAGACCTCTAATTGCCCCAGGAATTCCTCTGGCTCCAAGCATCGTTTCAATATCTCCACCAGTCAGTCCTAAGCGAATCATGGCTAAATCGCTAAAGCTCCTCAACAGGAGGACTGGGAAACCTCCAGATCATGAGCGATCTCTCCAAATCCATCTAGATTTCCTTAGATAAGAGTCTCTGTTTCCTCAGCAATGTAAAAGCATGCGGCAGCTTTTTTGCCGCCCTAAATAAAATTACCCGTTACTGTCAAAAAAAAAAAACATAGTAACTTGAGTCAGAAACTTGACCTAGACTAGCTAGAACATATTAAACATTTTTTCAAACACATGGTAAACATGTAATCTATAGGCCTTGAATGTATATCTGAGTGCAAATATCTATTCTTTAGTTGTGAATCACCAAGAAAGTATAATTCCCTCTCAAGTAGTTGCAACCACACTTGTTAGCCCATGCATTCTTCAACCATTCATTAACTTATCAAATCATAAACAAGAGTCATAACTAGAACATATATAGAACCATGCTTATAACCAACATATAATCAGAATATTAACCATGAAAAAATAACCATCAAAACCACGTAATAACAAGTATAAGTTCTCATGAATCACAATAGGAAAATAACTCTTATTAACATATGCAAAATCCAACCAAGTCAGGGACTTCCACATTCCACTAGAGCATAGATTCAACTGAACCAAATATTTCCTTCAGCCAACAACCCCCATGCCATATTCCAAGAATGAATGTGGGATCTCCTCGAATAAACCAAGACATTAACAACCAAGTGAATCTAGAGATTAAATGACCTCCACCCTCAAACCACCATGATCTCACGAAAACCGGTCAAGGGATTGCAAAATCAAACAAGCTTGGATGCCTTAGAATTCCTTTAGCATACCTTGAAGAATGTTTTTGTCTCCACCCACATATCGAGGGTTTCCCAGAGAAAACCATATCCACTCCTAACCCTTGGGCATTTTCCTAAGAACACCTCACCCAGTCTGAAAAACTTTTGGAAAATCCAAAGTTCAACCAAGAAATGAATCCCATAACACCATGGCTATCTAGGAAATGGAAAGGCAAGGTGGAAACCACTATCAAACCAGACAAAACCCACGTCAATGACAAAAAATGAACCAAATAAAAAAGGCATGAACCATGCATTCACATCTCAACTCGAAATCACACATGCAACCTCTTACCTACAAAATATTTCCACTAAAGCTGTTGATCCAACCTTCTCCTTACCTTCCTCGCTTGTTCTTTTCCTTCCTTTCCTTTCTTTCTTGCTTTCTCCTCTTGGTTCTATTCTCTGTCTGAAACTAATTTCAAATTCAAACTAAAAGAAAATTGTGAAGTGATCCTTAGAACCCTTTTTATCCTTGAGGCCTTTATTTTCTTCATTTTCCTTAATTTTCCTTCTAATTTCCCTCTCATGGAAATATGTGTCTCCTCACATTCCTATTCTCCTATTTTCCTTTATTTCATAAATAAAATGACAATTAATGCCTCTTTCCCTTTGTCAATTCCTTTGCCAATTTCCTTAGCCATTATAAAACCAAAAGTGATGCCCAATATAGTGTTTTTCCTAACATTCAGCTTGGAATACGTGTCCCATGACCTTTGTTGAGTTGTGTTATATTCTTTCCACATAGTTAACGGGGGGTTTGAGGGGTACCCGTAACCCCACTTTATGGGGTCCAGGGCAGCGCCCCGGAAAATTTTGGTTTTGGACCCTGTGTTAGGTTGGGCGGACCCACCTATGGTTTTGTGCATGATTTTCGCACGTGTTTTTTGGACCCGATGTTTTTCGGTCCATGGTTTTGGACGCGATGGTTTTCGGTCCATGGTATTGGATGCTTCGGCATGTATAAATATGTATTGTAACATTGAAAGGATAATAATGAAAAATCAAGCTGGTAGTCCTGGTTTTGGGATCCAGTGGGAAATCTCTGTGTATATGTGTTTTATGTGTTATGCTCTTGCATTTTTATTTTTTCCTGTGATTTAGAATTCGTATGCAGGCAATTTCTATACGGGGTTAAAAACTACAACCTTGGTCTTATTTTTCCTTTATTAACCTTTATTACAGGAACTTTTAACTTGGGGTTGTTACAAACCACTCCCCCTTAGGGGAACATCGTCCTCAGTGTTCTATGACACCTATAACTAGAAAACCGCTGAAAACAAAACATACTTTTAATGGAACTTTATAATAGAGTTTGATGCAATATTTAAAATAAAAAACTACTGCAAACCATGAACAACATAAAAAACATGATGATCATACCATTTATTGGAGATTTATAACACAATTCATTGTGATATCTATAACCATACACATGCATACATACAGATACCAAAACTCATTTCCTTGACCTATCAAATAATGAAGGATACATGGCCCGCATCTAATCTACCATCTCCCATGTAGCTTCATCAAGCCCAAAGTGCTTCTAGTATACTTTAACTTGCTCTATTGCTCAATTCTGGAGCAATATGCATTATGGTTCTACCTAGAATTCCCCCTCTGGTTCAACGTACAATACAAACTAGTCAATCACATGATCAACATCCTGGATATACTTCTTAAGAAATGAAACATGGAAAACATCGTCGACTTTCAATGTTGGAGGTAGTGCAAGTTTTTAGGCCACTGGTCAAATCCTCTCAAGGATCTGAAAAGGCTTGTAGTACCAAGGTGCCAACTTGGCACATGATCCAATCTTCAAGGATATCATCTTGGGATTGAAGCACAAGTATGCATGCTCCCTAAACCAAAAATACTTAAATACCCTATGTTGATCTACATAACTCTTCTACCTATCCCGTGTTGTCTTCAAATTCTCTTAATAACTTTCATTTCTTATTCCATCTCTGTCAACATGTTCAGTCCAATCAATACCCTATTCCTTGGATCACTCCATTTGATATGAGTGTTATAATTCTACCTATAAAGTGTCTCAAATAGACTCATCTTCAAGGATTCTTGATATCCATTATTATATGAAAACTCTACCAATGTAAGATACTCTCCCCACTTCCATTATTGATGCATGAAATACATCCTCAACATGTCCTCAAGGATATTTTTCACCTTCTCTGTCTCTCCATCTATCTATGGATTGCAAGTTGTATTGAAAGCCAAATCTGTCCCCAAACCTGCAAACTACTCTTTCGAAAACTTGAAAGTGAACTTGGCATCTTTGTTAGATACAATCTTCATAGGAACACCATGCAACCTCACTATCTCCCTGATGAAAATATGATCTACGTCACTAGATGAATTCATAGACTTAATTGTAACGAAGTGTGCTACCTTACTTAACCTATCAACCATAACCATGATGGAATCATCATGCTTTGATGTCCTCGGAAAACCTATAATAAAGTCCATGGAAATGACCTCCCATTTCCACCTTGGAATTGGAATCAACTGTAATAAACCACCTAAATTCTTACACTCTACTTTTACATGTTGAAAATACAAACATTGTTTGTAGGGATTAATGCACGAGTGGTGGATAGAAAACCCTCTCAGATTTCTCAGAACCTAAGGCAAATGGATCAAGAGATTTACAACTATTTAAGAAATATGCATTCAAGCATTTTAATGTTAACTAGGAATTTATGAAGTTACAATGAGGATTTACCTGCTTGTCTTTGCTACAAATCTATTGGAGCTTTTAGTGTGATGAAGAAAGAATCCTCATCCAACTCCAAGATTTAGACCCGCACATAAAATAGACACCAACTAATCCCCACATCATATAAAAACTTTAGCAATTCAATACATTAACATATGACAACATATAAGAATTGAATGCATCAAATAACAAAGCATTAGTCTCATCATTAGATCAACATGTACAAAAAGAAAGTATTGAAGTCATGACATAGATAGAACAATAGTAGGTCTATATTATTAGTTCTAAAAATAATGATTACAACCATGATTATTGCAACAAATATTCCCTCAACTCCTAGCTCCTCTTTCTCTCTCAACGGTGTCTTGACAACATAACAATGCGCAAATTTTGATCCAGATTATTGTGGCCTAGCCTCCAATATATATGCAAGGGGAGGTTGAGCTTTTGCCAATTTCTTCATTAGTTCCCTTTTGGGGAAAAGAGAAAAAGATGGAGGATTAGTACTCTTCTTCAATGATCTTTGCATGTTCATTTGTCTCTGTTACGATAGGAAACTTCCAAAAGATGAGATAGAGGTGATCCTTTCCAACGTTTCCTAGACAACCTTGAGTGAATGTCCAAGTGTCAGGGAGTTAACATGGTATTTTTCCCTCGTGAGCTAATCAAAGTTAGGTAACATAACCTTATATGAAAAGCAAAGCATTAGAGCCTAGGTTAACATGGTTTGTAGGTCTATTAGATCGTGTTAGCATGTTATTTTCTAGTTCTTGGGGTGCATTACCATGGAAAGTGGGCATGTAAGCTAGGGTTTCTTCCAATAAAATTTTCTCTTCTCCTCCGAGTTGTTCAGGAATCCATTTCTTTTATAAAAAAAAATTCCTAAAGTGTGAGGTTAGAGAAGAAGAAAATGGCTGAAATACTTTACATACTGTAACTGAAGAGAGAGTGTGTCAATGCTGTGGAACTGAAGAACACATGAAATCAACAACATATGTCAAAATATATAAATATGTCATGAGTTAGGCATTCCTATGTTTAGTATAAAAACCAAAGTGACTTCCAAGTGAGATATGACTGTCATTTCCATCAATAGGAACAATTCGGATGGATGCCATAATGGAACCAATCTAATAAGATTTCTCTAAAAAAAAATATTTGTATCTTGGGAGAAGAAACAAGGTTGAGAGATGTAAGGCTCTACCCAAGGTCTTGGTCATCATTTCATAAATGACATATTTCCATACATGTGAATAAAGGAGTTGAAGTTGAACATATGAGAAATCGTTTAATTATCGATCAATGATGAAAATCATTATTAGGTGCGAGGATGATCACCGATAAGGATGATGGTCTCCAAGATGCACCACAGAGTCTAGTGAGCCTGAATAAGATTTCTTAATGTGAAATAGTTGTAGAATCATTCAATAGGAAGCCAATGATGAAATCCCTCAATCAAATGTAGGGAAAATTAGCATTGAGGACTCCAAGTTCCAGTGTACTAAAATGTTTCTCGATCTAATTCCTAGATAATATGTTGAAGTCTATAGGTAGAGACCTATAAAAGGTATGCAATGTTGAGTTCTACATAAATTGACGTGAAACAAGAAAAGGATGATTTCTATGGATATAGTTTAGAACAATGGTGCAAACTGACTGAGGGAAAACATGGCATATGAGTAGATGGTCGATACAACAAGAAGAGAGTAGGTTGATCCCTTGAAAAATAGAAGGCTTGACACCAAGAAGACCAACCATCTTAGACTCAAGAACACCATGAGGAGAAAGACCTAGAGATGCAAGGACCTTTGGGTATTAGTGCAAGACTCATAAAGATGGTATGGTTCACAGAGAAGCTAACAAAAAATAGGAATATGCTAAGAAAGATCCTTTTTCAAGGGATTGACAAGATACTACTGCCAAAAATTCCTTCAAAATATAGATAGTGTAACCACCATTTTGTCAAAATTTTCCCAATCTGTTTAGGTTTAACGAGTCCAAAAAGTGTAAAATTGATGGCCTTTTCATATTTATAAAGTCAAAAAAGATCATAAATATGGCTTCAAGGTGTTCCTTTGTCATAGCTGATAACTAGGTGCGGATAAAGGGTTAATAATATACCCAACATAGTTCATTTTCCGTAAGTAGTCTATTGAGTCCGTATAAAGTGAGAAACCTATACTCAATAGACATCATCCTGATTCTATTACATGTATGAGCAGACAAAGTAAACTCAATAATCTTTTGAAAATTTGTTAACCGAGTCAAACAAAGAAAACTAATAGTGTATTTTTTAGTTTAAAGAGTGAGAAAAAGAAATAAAAATAATTTCCCAAATCTATTTTGTAGACATTTTACGAGCTCTAAATAGATAACTCAGGGTTTTTTCATTTAATGAGCAAGAAAAAACCCCTTAAAAATAATTCTCAATCCATGTCAATGTTGGTCAATTCTACAGAAAAACACTTAAAGCAACATTAGATGATATCAAAACATTTGCAAAAAAGTTAACTGAATCATTAGAAACAAAAATAAGGAAAAAATTCTCATAAATGACAAAAATAGGGTTAATTCATACCTCCAAAGTGTTATAAAAAGTCATTTTGGTCCTCGTTTGCACCAATTTCAATTGGTGAGAGCACTTGGAGGAGAAAAAAGAGCATATATTCCAAGAGTGAGTGTTAGTGATCTAGGAAACCATTCGACTTCCCTTCAATTCCAACTAAGAGTATTGATCTTAGTCTTTCATTTCAAGCTTTATTTATCAATTTTTACTGATATTTTTCAGTTTTTAAACCTACCCTAGATGGCTTGGCCAGGTAACATACTTTCCCAGTTTAGGAGGGTGTGTTAGGAGACTCATCCTGAGTGGGAAGTCCACGTTATCATGCCTTGAGTGGTGAAGGATGACCGGATTAGGCAGTTAGACATAAAGAAAAAGGAAATTTCATAATTTGTAGGGTTAAGCAATTGGACAGAACTGACTAGAGTGTTATGATGCAGGGATCAACTAAACAAAATGAGACTATTGAGAGCAAAGACCCATAATTGGGAGGAATTGAAAATGCTAAATGATTTGGCATGTTTGGTTTCTTTGAGATGATGCAAGTTGCTTAAATATTCCTGGCTTGTTCTAATGAAGACCCAAGAGGATCTATTGGCTCAAATTATCTATATGTGGGATGAACATCAAGGTGCATTTAGGATTCAGGATAATGAGATTTATATTGAGTGAGATGAAATTTATTTTCTCACTAGCTTGTCATGCAAAGGTGCACAAGAAAATTTGACATGAGGGAGAGTACATCCTAGAACCATCATGGATTTGATTGTTAACCATTGCAAACTAGGTAGTCATCTGGTCAACAATAGGATTCCAATGGAACAAGTAGCATCTCTACCATTGAAGTCTATACTATGGATGATAATTCGACTAGCAGGGGATAAGAGCAAATAAGTGGTTGCTAAAGACCAGATGTTATTGGTGTTAAACCGTCTACAAGTGTAGGTGTTTAACTGATGCAAGTGTGTCCTTCATCGAGTGAAGGTAGAGTTGAAAAATTGTAAGACTCGGGCACAAAGAGAATTCGGGAATGGTACACTGATTGTCTCCATTATACTAAATAGAGTGCTCATTCTGAGGCCATGGGTGATTCTTTCCATAGCAGGTCCAAGGGAGCCTAGGTAGGATAGGTGGGTAGCCTTGGTACCTCAGACAGGAGGTGGACCTGTCAAACACTACTCTGATGATGACTTCTTTAACTAGCTTCATTGTTAGATTCGCATGGATGAGGACTTCCCATATGTTGGGATGAACTATTCGAGGGATTTGGAGTTGATTTCGCCACCCAACACACAGTGGGGGCCAAAAAGTAATAAGACAAACCAGTGAAAAAAGTATTTTCTGACTTTTGAATTTTATGCAATTTTGTTTTTAGGATGAAAATCAAACAGACATGAGACTTGTTCTGACATAGATGTGGCTCTTATTCGACTGGTTGGTATAACTTGGCATGCGAGGTGAGGTGAGAATCTACCTAGATATGGAGTAGTAGAAGGGGTCGCAATAGTCTCTAAAGAGGGTGATGACACACCAAGTCTACAAGACGTTGCTTGGAACCTCAAAGGTTTGTGCATGGGTGTGTCGCCTCTTCCCATGAGAGATATACCTATCCATTTGCAACAACATATAGTGAGTGTACCAGAGAGATTTTTGGTACCTCTTAGAAGGTTAGCAAAGATTGTGATCTATTACCATGAGCAGTAGGTTGAGAAAGAGTAGTGGGTAGATGATATTCATAGGGTGTCAGTGTGAGGCTCAATGAAACCATTTTGTATAGAGGACCCAAGTTTTGGGAATTTTTTGGATGTAAAAAATGCGAAAACAATCTCTCTCTCTCTCTCTCTCTCTCTCTCTCTCTCTCTCTCT
>APFE030079086.1:0-15689 GCA_000404065.3 Pinus taeda | reverse complement strand
TCCTCCCCCTCCACCTTGCCCACCCACTCCTCCATTGCATCCCCCTCCCTCCTCCCTTTCCTGCACCTCTGTTTCCTCCTTCCCCCACCCCCGCCTCCTCCTCCTGCCCCTCACCCCACCCTTGTCCTCCTCCCCTCCTCCTGCCTCGACCGATCAGCCCCTGTTTCTCTCCCCTCAACCTCCTCTTGTCCCCTTAACCCCCAACCTCCTCCTCCTCCTCTAGCTTGCCCACACACTCCTCCCTTGCATCTCCCTCCCTCCTCACCCACCTCCATATTTGTTCCTTCCTCCCCCCTCTCCCGCCTTCACCTTTGGCTCCCCCCTTCTACCTCCTCCCCATTGCCCTAACTCCACCTTCTTCTCTCTCCCCACATCCTCCCCCTACTCTCACCTCTCCCTCCCTTGCTCCTCATCCGCATTCACCCCCTCCCCTACTACCTCCTCGTCCTTGTCGTGCCACTCAACCTCTTCCAGCTCCTCTCCCACTGACAGCCTCCTCCACTTCCTCCCCCTCCCAACCCTCCTTTTCCTCCCTGTTTACCTATTCCACCTCCTCCCCCATCTCCTCTTCCTCCTCCTCCTCCCCCTCCACCTCCTCCCCTACCTCCTTTCCCCCCTTCCTCCCCCTTTTTCCCATCCTCTTGTCCCTCCCCAAACTCCTACGCTTCCTCCTCAACCTCTGCCTATTTCTCCTCTTCCATCTCATCCCCCCCTCCTCCTCCTAAAAAAAACATAAAATGAAAAAATAATTAGATATAATTTCATTTTGTTTATTTATAGTACTAACATTATTATAAGTAAATATTTTATGTGTTTCCATTTTATATCATTACATATGCTATTTGAGCTAGATTAAAACACTTAGAACCTATAGAAGCTTCACATTAACTATTGTGTCATTAGTTTTATTTTAATAATATTAATTTCCTCATTAAATTAATTTGATTAATTGTTATCTCCTAAATGGAAGAACTATAAAATGATCATGAAAAGAGGAAAAAAATAAAATATTTAATATTAATGATTAACTAAGATCACATGAATAGATTACATAGTCACCATTAATTTCCCTCATCACAAATAAAATTCATACCCAATTACAAGAATTTTAATTTTACATCACTATAAATAACCTATATATTTTTTTACAATAAAGATCCATGTGAAATCAGAAATCAAATAATTTTTATTTTAAATCTTAAAAACAAAACAAATTAAATGACCTAAAATAGCTTCAATTACAAGAATTTTAATTTTACATCACTATAAATAACCTATATATTTTTTTACAATAAAGATCAATGTGAAATCAGAAATCAAATAATTTTTATTTTAAATCTTAAAAAAAAACAAATTAAATGACCTAAAATAGCTTTCCTATTATATTTTAGAAAAAAAAAAAAAACAAAACAACACTATAGATAGTAAGTTGTGTTTTGTGTTTGAAAGATAAAATAAAAACCCTAAGTCAACCAATTTCTTTTTTTGTCATAACAAATGTAGTAAGGAAATTTAAATCAAAATATTTTCCATTTTTAACATAAAATATCACCTATTGTTAAAAGTACCATCTATTTATATTGTGTATTAGATTCAAAATTTTCATACCTCCATCTTAAACATTAATCAATAAAAACTGGATTAAATATAGCAATAAAAATAAATAAAAACAAATGAAACCAGGGAAACTTTGCTTGGAAAATTAAAATACTATTCCGACAAATTTATTACTTGGGTTTTGGTCCGAGTTTAAATCTTACTGTTCAATCTTTACCCTGATATTTTAATACGACTATTGTACACATAATCCGTGCTATAAGGAACACTTATCCATTTGTATTATACCTGTATTAAACACCCATAACTAACTGATGTGATGAATTTATTTTTAACCAAGGCTTAACTATCTCTGGACTGTTCGCTTGCTTTTTTTTTTAACATTCACTCTAGCTCTGCCATGGCTTTGTGGCACGAGTAGGCCACCCCCCCTTAGCTGGATTCCTCGAGATTTTCCCTTCCAGCAATGGTGGTGTGCTCAACTCTTTGATCTAAGGGCTATGATCTGTTCAGAAAATTTACCAATTCAGGGTTGTTGGAATTTGGCTCATTCGTTTCCCCAACTCGCGCCTGTTCAAGATTTACTCCTACCACCTCTGTCTGATTCTTTGGAAGTATAAGGAAATCTTTCTCAGGGGCCAGCCATGAAAGATGGAGCTACTTTTTTAACAGTAAGCGGTTGAATTCTCCCAATTCAATCTCGGTGGTATAATTCTCTTAAATATCATGTTTTATTTTTTTCTTATCCTTATTTCTCTTCAACACTAGGTTGTATGATACTAATCACTTTCCTTTCCCATGTTCTTAGTGTTTAACGGGTTTGAATGCGAGAAATTCTATGCTACCATCCCTTGACATTTGTGGAATCTAGCATTCACTAGTACAAAATTTTTCTGGGTAAGAAATGGTACGAGGTGTTTCCCATTTGGTATATGACAGTTTCTTTTTGCTTTCATAGAGTTCTGAGTGCTCTGCTTCATTCTATTGTTTGTTTTATATGGCTGCTCAGAGGGGAAGATTCTTCTAAAGCCTCACTAAACCGTTACGAATCTTCTTTGCAGACCTGCTACTCAGGTTGCTCTCTTGGCTACAGTGTTGTAGTTATGTATTTCTAGCCGAGAGCCTGGTAATTTCCTTGTCGGTAAATTATTGGTATTTTTAATCTCCTTTCTAGAAGTGAGACTTGTCAAGCAGCCTCGACCCTTGTAGACATTCTGTATAAGTTATATGTTTTTTTCTAATGGACTTTGTATGGAAGCTGTGGACATTTTATAGCCTTAATCATAGTTTTATTATTAATTTATTTATGGTTCCTTGAAGTCATAAATATTATCTTGTTTCCTTCTACAAAAGTCTTATTCTGAATTTTACACATAGGTTGCATTTTCTATTATTTAAATTGACTTGTAACCATTTCTCTTTATACTGTTTGAACATTGTTATTCTTGATTTACTAAGTGTAGAATATTATGATTTCCTTTTGCTGTAAAACCTTGCGTACTGATAAGTTTTTGAGATCATTTTCACTTGTGAAAATGCGTCTCTGTTTGAAGGTTATTTTGTTTTTATAGTTGATGAGTTTATAACTTAGGAAATGGGTAGGGTTTACTATTTGATGAATAGAGATTCTTCTATTTTATTTTCTCTTAATATCGCTCCGCTTTTACTAACGAACTTGATGGGATTTAATCCTTGTCAGGGTTTTGTTAGAGTTTCATTCCCTGAATGCCACTCCTCCTTAAGCCTGGAGGTTTCTTCAGGGTTTCTCATTAGGAGTCTAGGTTGCTACTTAATTTTCATTAGAAGAATAATATAACTTAGTTGAATTTTCTACATTGTCTGGGTTCCCCAACCTATGGCTTAGTTTGTTCCTCACACATTAAATCATTTCTTTTTCACTCGGACTCGCACAAGTGTCCCATCTTGGAAAACTAAGGTTCACATGTTCTGGTGTCTCTCAACTTACAAGTTAAGCCATTCAGCTTACTCCACCAGTCCGTAGCTACAGGTGGCATTCAGGTTAATATTATTTTTATTGTTTCTTCACTATTACACAATAATTAGTACAAAGGTTCCAATATAATTTAATCGTTATAGATTTACTACTCACACTGTTCTTAGAAGAAAATAACATTACGTTTTTATTCATTACAGATCCACCCGTAATATTGTTTTCATGCCCTAGCCTACTACGACAATTTCAATTACTCTTATGAGTCTAGGGTTATCATTACCACTTTAGTTATTCTATTTTTTCCTCTTAAAGAAGTTGCGAATGCATGTTCGAATTTTATAAAACATGACTAAGTTTTCAGGTCAACAAGTTTGATCCAAGAGTATTTTCACATATCTGTACTTTCCAAGAAAGATAAATAAGCTCTTGGGTTAAGTTTCACCTTCGTTGTCTATTACCTTTTTCCACCCATCCATGAGATTCATCTGGTAGGACCTCCTCTACCCCCGTGCTTGCTTGTGAGACCACTGTTTTTTGCAAGTCAATGGCACACTTGTGCGCATGCATAAACAATATTATTGCGAGTGGGTCCATTTCATTTTGGTATCAGAGCTATGATAGGCTCCAAGAAGTTATCATATTCGAATATTGGATGCCTTGGATGAAATATTATACTTGTGATAGTCAAGAATTTAACTCAATTGTTTCAATTGTATTAGGGCTTGAATAATTCATCAACATATAGGAATATGTGCTTTTGGCATTAAGAAACTAGTAAATCACATTTTGAGCAAATGTGGAAAAGGAAAGAACGAATTATAGAGGCTCACGAAAAAGAATTAAAAATGGAGTAGTAAGAGAATCATTGAGATTTTTAACTAATTTCATAGCAAAATTAGTAGATATCTTTGTTAAAAAAGAAAGAAAGGTAGGAACATGAGAAGAGAACAATGCTACTTGAGCAAAGGGGTAAAGAAAACAACTTGAGATTTTGAAAAATGGTGTTTAGATATGTGTCAAAGAGTGTTGACACAAGCTCATCTTAACATTCCTCAAGTCGTTGCCATGTACCTAATTGTTTTGTAGATTATAAAAATGTGAGTGGTTTAACAAATAGAAGTTTAGGAATTGACCATTAGGTGGAAACACCCATAGTATAACACTAACATAGGATAACTCTTAGTGTTGATTGGAGGAGAAAACTGAGATATAGGATAACTAACTCATAGTGATGCCTATGAGATGAGAAGACTAACATATAGAATAACTAACTCATAGTGATGCCTATTAAAGGAGAAAATTGACATAGGTTATTTCAAGAGTCTGAGGGCGCTTTGATTATTATAAGTAGGTTAAGTTATTTAATTCCTAAACTAGGATATGAAAATGTCACTGTGATGACATGAAAAGCAGTTTTGACCCTTTTTTATATCTACGTGCTTCTATTTTAAAAAAATTAGCCAACACTATAGTGGATTATATTTTTGATTGGATGACATGGATTGTTCTTTTATTACTATTTTTTGGTGGATGACATAGATTGTGCTTTTATCACTATTTTTGGTTGGAGGACATGGATTGCGCTTTTATTACTATTTTTACTTAGATGACATAGATTGTGCTTTTATTACTATTTTTGGTTTGGTTGAATGACATGGATTGTGCTTTTGTTGTGTAGCTGTGAAAAAAAACTAGAGTATTTTGGTTTGGTTTGACAACATGGATTGTGCTTTTGTTGTGTAGCTTTGAAAAAAGCTAGAGTATCTTTCCACATCTGAGAGATAATCCAAGCCGTCCACTGCAAATAGAATTGGCATCATTTAATAGATAGTTTGATTGGACAGTTGCAAACAGAATTGGCATCATCATCCAGATAACTAGAGTGGCAATCATAGCCCTCCACTCTTAGAAAAATTGGTTGTATGTGATAGCAAGGTGTGAGAGATAAGTGGGACTGCTTATTGAACATGTTATCTGAACTGTCAAGGAGGTTGATTGATTTAATAGTCTATTCAATTTATGGATTCATGTGGGGAGGGTATTTCTCTAGTGGACCTACAATTTTATTTTGGTGTACACATGTAATTACCAAGAATTAAATAGGTTATAATTTTCTAGGACAACAATTCTAAACTACACTTAAAAAAATGATGTTAAAATAGGCTTGCCTCAACAATGTTAAGATAGTTCAATTTGGTAGGAATTCATTGCATACCTTTAGTGTCATACGTCAATGAAATGAAATTGACATTAGCATACGCATCTCCATCACCATCATTGTAACTTACAAATTGTTCTATCATACTCCCGTAAATGATCAATTGATTGTGCTCTTAAAACATTTCACACCACCTTCAAAACTCATAGGAATCATAGAAATTGCAAAGCCATGACATCTACATGGAGTCATATGGCTTTGTACAAGCAAATTATGTGAAGAAGGCCAACAAAACAAGAAAAAAAATATCTTTTATCCACTCACAAAGTCCAACACTTGAATTTTCCTATCCAAAACCTAACACTACAATTATCATGCCTCTTCTTGATTTTCTTAAACAAGAAATTAAGAAGAAGAATTCTAAGAGGAAAATGGTTCAATTTTGATTTTAATAAATAAGTACGAAAAGAAAATTAAAAAAAAAACTATTATGTACATAGAAAAAGGTAGGATGGTGACACGCACATTGAGAATGTTAATTCCATTCTATGAGTTGTCCCAATCTTTTTCTTCGTATATAGGATAAAAGTAAAGGCCTCTTCATATATAGGATAAAAGTAAAGTCCAAAATGAAATGTATATAACTTATGAACAACCAACAATGTGCTTGGTCATTATTTATTATTACTAACATCATATTGTAAATTAAAAATTAGTGCTATAATTCAATAAGGAAAGAGTAAACTTTTACCAATGAAGAAAATAAATAACATTTTCTTACAAAATATGACATTTTATAAAAAGAGATAATTATCATAATTACATTTTAAAATATTATTCTTATATATTTATTAATTTATCTTCAAAAAACAATAAAAAAATTTAGGTTTTATTTACTCATTCTATAAAATTTAATGATAAAAAAATATTTCTATGAAATTATTTATTGTAAAATAATTATATTACCATGGGGAAGTTGTGGAATTATGTTGTGAAACCTATATAAGAGGGAATAATCTATTTCGAATAAAGATGTAGTATAGTGAATTTTTGCATGTTGTAAGCCACTTCAAAACTAGGGCCAATTAGCATCCTACAACTAAAACATCTTAGTTCTATTTTGATATATTTGTTTGAAATGGAGATATCACGGAGAAACATCCATGCATGCAATTCTATTTCAAATTGATAAAAGAGTCTTCAATGCCTTAATTTATCTTCTAGATATTTGTGTCTATTTTTCTATGTGGCTTACTTTTCCTTACATGTGGAATTTTACACTCTTTGTTCCTCCGTTATTTCTATATATAAGTGTTTTATGAGTAGAATTCTAGTTTTAATAATTTGGCTTGGTAGGTGCTACATGTATTGAAATACTTATAGTTAGACTTTCAAGGGTTCTTAATGACTACAACTTCAAAAAAGAGGAAACATTTGGGCACGTAATAAAAGTAACTAAGCAATTGTTTTAAAGATTGTTATGTATAGTGTGGGGAGAAAGGAGAAATAACTCCTCTATACTATTCAAACTTATGTGATTATCAAGGGCTGATCCAAAAATTTAATTCATGCATAAAACATATTGTGTGGTTGGAATATATGTGGTGAGACGATAAATAACATTCTAGTGTAAAGGTTTTAACAAGGCTTAAATTCAAAATTTGGACATCATAGAAGGAACCTCTTACTAGAGAATGACCACATGGAATTTTTTGTGAGATAAATAACTCAAAAAAATTGGATGTATAAGTTAGATATTGCTAAAAAAAATGTAGTTCCAGTAGGACATTACTAGGAAAAAAATGTTGAAGAGATGGGAGTGAGGATTAAATTTTCCAAAGGACTTAGGATCTCTGAAGAAGATTCCTTGTTGAGCACACATGTGTTGCCATGATGAAGATAATGAGTTAGTGGAGGAAGGAGAGGACATTGTATAAACAAGGATGGGATTTAGATATAAGTGCTAGTGATTTGTGCACATCTAGATTCCTCCAAGAATCTCCAACTTGGAATAAAGATGAAGGATTTACATCAAGAAAGTTGAGATAATTGGGAATAAAGATATTATTAACAAGCAAAAAACACTCAAATATTTTAGTTAAGACTTATTTATTGCAAAAATAATAGGAGGAAAAGGATAAGAAAGGAAAATTTTGAAATAATTGTCCATTAATATGGACCCATACAAAAAGTTAAATGTTGAATCCCACGTATGTTTGGTAGGGTATGACTTATCATAGTTAATGGTTGATGTCGTCAAGTATAACACAAGCATACATGGGAGTTCGCATTCAATAGGAATTTAATCACCCTTGAAGGACAAGGGGCATGCATACGCATAGAGAAAATAGAGAGAGTAGTGAATGTTAGTATAGGAGATCTTATTAGCTCAAACATTGTTTTAAAATAAATAATATTGATAAATTCCTAAAGGTAAAAAATATATATCTTGTGCAGAATTAAAAGCTATACTAAATACATATATAACGAACCATTTCAAGAGGATTAGAAATAGTGTTTCTAAGGATATAGCATATCGAGGGGCTTTGCAACAATTTCCCTGCCAGGATCATTGAACTTTGTACAAGTAGATGGTCTAAATTCTACACAAATGTGACAACTATTGTGTTTCTTTATCACAAGAACAATTTTGGCTACCCATGTGAGAGATACATGAGGTAAAATTCATATGGTAGAGGAAAATATGGAGATTACCTTTTTTATTCTTACACAGATCCCAATAATCAACATAGACATGAAAAACCCTTGATTTTCATAACTGGAATGATTCTAGAAATCCATTCCATCAAATAAACTAGATAAATGCACTGAGCGTGGGGGAAGTTTTCTACAATATGGCGATAATACCAATAATAATTTCATTAGAGGAAGGAAGAATTGAATAAATTATGGGGAAAAGAGTAATGTAAGTACTGAGCTGATGAGGAGGAAAATTTGCTAGAATCATAAAGTTTTTCACAGTCAAAAGTTTCTTAGAAGCATTGATGGGAATATCAAGAGAAGCATTTTCAAGATTTCCTTCAAAAGGTGCGTCATGGGTTTTGTTGGGATATTTCATCCAATAGAAATTTCATGAAGAAACGAGGAAGTGCAAGTCATCATTCAAGTGCTTCGAACAATGGAGAAAGGACAAAGGATGAGGTGATTCTTCCATAGGTTGATTAGATATCATCATATCTTCCATGATGGTTTCATGAAAATGCATCAAAGTATCAATGAAGTCACATGAACAAGAATGATTAACATCCTAGTAGGGTGAAGAGTAAAGGTCAATTTCAACATCATGGGAATATATCAATTCAAATTCGGTAGGGCCCATTTTACCAAACATATGAGGAAAGTATCCAAGGATTAGTGGACTTGTTAGAATCACATGCATTGGAATAAGGATCAAGTTAGACATAATGGTAAGAACTCAACTTAATTTCAACAAGAACCATTTCACCAAACATGCTTATATCCTCAAGAAAGGAATTATCTAGGGATATATGGGCCCATTTGAATCATATAAAGGGAGTGAGAATTAAGTTTAATGCCATGAGAAGCACTCAACACGTGATCAACATCTGCCATTTCTCCAAAAATTCTAATTTCCTCAAGAGAAGGATTGATGCACAGATTAGTGGATCTATTAGAGTCATATGAGAATTATTGGAACTGTCTTCCCCACTTTGCACTTGGTGAAATTGTGGAAGGCTAATAACCATGTGTTGATACTAGGCTTCAAAATGACTTGTCATATTAACACGTTGACGAGAAACACATTGATGGAAGAAATGTCGATGAATCTCATCTATAGATAGGCACTAATGTGTGAGATGGTCTTTCCCAAATCCTTACAAGGAAAATCATTTTTCCTCTCATTCTCTTTTGAGACACCCACAACATTATCTTGGGTTTGTGATGCTCCTTTTTCCTCATTCAAAGGTTTAGATTTATTCTCTTTCCTTTTACCTCCTAATTTGTAAAGGTTTGTTGTTGATGTGGACTCAATTGACTTGACCACAAAGGTGGGTACAAGAGAATTAGGAGTCTGAGTATGAGGCTTTCTAGCTAGGGTACTAGACTATATACTCATTTGAACCATTTGAAAGGCTAGCTCACCAATGCTTTGAGAAGAGATGTTCCCCACTACATGATACGCATGGGTTCTTGGTTTGTCATTCACAGGATCAGTCGATGATGAGGAGAATTAGGAATGATCTCATATAAGGTACCTACTTGAGAATATAACAAGTCAAGCTTATGGGCATGGTATGATGCATTACTCCTCAGTTTGGGCTCCTACCATGGCTACATCTTCAATAATCCTAGGCATGAAGGACTGTATGAACCACTCACGCAAGAATTCATTAAGGAACTTGGTTCCAAAGAGACTTCATCTTGTTCTACGATCATGAATATTATAATATGTGTGAGTGGAGTTATCTTGATAGAAATTGGTGAGAATCCTTCCTCTAATCGCTTACCTAACATGGAATTGAAAGTGATTGACAAAATCCTATGCTAAAGATGTGAAATTATCATAAGTGTTGAACTTAAATTCAATGTACCATTTGGAATCACCTTTGGTAAGAGTCCACCAGAATGAGCGAAACCTTATGCTACCATACATGAATGAGTTGGATGAGCACCATAAGTTATAACTGGTATATGGGTTTCATGATCTTCTTCGAGATTAGTAGAAAACTTAGGAATGTATATTGGCATTTTATGTAGGACACATGGCCATGTTGGGTTACTCTTAATGGGATTGTTCATTAACATAGAAAAATCAAACAAAGAAAGCGTTTCCAATAAAGGTGAGTTTAATGATGCTCGGGGTGGGATAGCTCCTCCACCGAAAACTAATTTGGCTAGAGGTGTTTTCTCTCATACCAATGTAAACCTATTACTATTTAATGCCCCCAAAAACAAAAGGATTTCCAAAATGTTGTTAACTTCATAGGCTGAAGGGAAATCCATGCAGGAAAAACCATCAATGCATGGGAACCACTATAGGAATTTCCTATGCTTGTTCACTGTGTTTCAACATTTCTAGGATGATAGAAGTAGGAAAGAATTGTCAAAATTTATTATCACTATATGGTTGTATCCACACAGTGATGATTGTATGGAGGTACATTGAGTACTATCATGAAAGGTGAAAATATTTTGTTCTCATCTACTAGAACTCCTACCATATCCAAATTTAAAAAGAGTAATACATTTTTACTATGCCACAAAATTAAAAAGAGTAAGACATTTTCACTATGCCACGATATGTTGTGGATTTAGTAACTCACATAGACTAGCTAAGGAATGTGTAACCTTATTCCTTAACAACTATTACTCACTCTAGAAACAATAAGAGTTAATAGGATCTCCATTATTGTACCATTTCACTCTCAATAAAGTCAAGGTATTTAAAAGGTATACACTGATATCGCTTTTGAATTATAATAAGTAAATTTTAAAGGTAGTGGAGTATATTGAATCCTTTGAAATCATGGATAAATATATGATAAAAATAGATTATAAATTAGTTTTAAAAGTTCAAAATAATTACTGGGTGTGCTTTTTTATAATAAAAAGGATAAAAATTTACTACATTCTAATTTATAGAGAAAAGTAAAAATTTACCACTTGAATTTAGAAATAAAAATGAATTAAACAACTTAAGATATATTTTTTTCACACGGTGGGAAAACCTATCATAACCTAGTTGTGAAACTAGTAGTGAGGATAACCATCTCTCGTTGCAGCCTGACTCATCACCATATTCAAGGAAAAAAATCAGGCCATGTGGTATAACTGACTCATCACAACCATTCAAGGAAAACAACCTCATGTGGAATAACGAGTTGGTGGTTCGTAAGGGGGTAGGCTTTCACTCCTGGGAGATGCCTCTCGGTCTTGTGATGTTAACTCCTTCCCTTACTTCTAAGGAAGACGAGCCCCAAAACAACTCCAGGCCCAAAAACAACTTAAAATATTATACCAACTAGTAATAAAAATATTATAATAAATATTTATTTTAAATTAAAAAAAAGGTGTTAAATTAAAAGTAATAAGTAAATTACTAAATTATGCACAAATTTAGTTCGAGATAATCACAAAATACTTGAAAAAGTTTAAAAACTATATAAAAATAACAATAAAAGTTATATATCTATCCATCTATCTATCTATCTATCTATCTATCTATCTTATTTTCATCTTTAAATTGAGTAATTACATTTACCTATTTACGTTGCTAATTAGTAAATTGTTTCAAATAGAATATGACACACAAGTTTGAAAAAAAAAACCAATAAAATCTTCTTTGAGACATCCTTATGTTAAATGGAAGCCATATTGGGTTAAATTTGGATTAAAAAAAAAAAAAACACTCATTTGCTTAAAGATCATTTGATGATATCCAACCATGGGTTGATTGTGGTTGAGCACTAACCATGGGTTGATTGTGGTTGAGCACTAACCATGGGTTGATTGTGGTTGACCATGGTTGATCATGGCTGACCATGGTTGATCATGACTGACCAAAGGGACATTTTCTTATCATTATGGTTGACATTGTTCAACTTTATAGATTTCCGTTGACCATGCTAAACTAGCCTAACAATAGATATATGGACTGACCATTATTGTTCGTCAAGGTTAATCACAAATAAGCCATGGTTAATCATGGTTGACCATAAAGATCTTGATTTACCATCTTCAACCATAGAGATGTTGATTAACCATTTTGCACCATGCTAACCATAGATATGTTGAATGATCATTGTGGCTGACTATAGATATGTTGATTTACCACTATCCCATACCATATTCAACCATACAAGTCTTGGTTGACGGCAATATGCTAGCATGGTTCATCATGGGTGACCAAGTTGATGTCCATTGACCATTACGGTTAATTGACCATTGTTGACCATGCTTGAAGTTCGTTTAGGGTGGTTGATCATGGTTAACCAAGTTAGATAATTCTAACCCTAGAGATTTTGATTGACCATTACCATTGATCATGGTTGATTATATCTAACCATGGTTGATCATGGCTTACCATGGTTGACTATGTGTAGCCATTATAACCATAGTGGTCTTGGTTGACCATTGTGCTTGATCATGGTTTATCATAATTGATGAGTAAATCTAATTTTCATTAATTAATCCTTTTCTAAGTAAATTTAATTTTTATTAATTAAATTTTTATAAATATTTTATGATAAATAACACAATAATTTTTTAATAATATTTTGTAAATTTTTAATTTAAACTTAATTTAAACAATAGTTTAAATACGCAATAAAATTATGATTCTAAATTCCTTAAATTAAAATATAACATCAAATAATGATTTGAATTTTGATGAACTGATCAGAGAAAAATTCATTTAAATATAAATTCAAAAAACAAGATATAGAAACTCTATAATTTTTGGTTTTTCATTTTTAACTTGTTTAATTATACAATATTTAGGGTTTTAAAATTTGACACCTCTTTTACCCTAAACCCTAAATTCATCTGTGAAGTTGAAAAGCGGTTCGGTTAATTTAAGACAGTAAGATTCAGAACAGTAAAGAATAACTCCTTTTAAATCTAATCGTGCTCGAGTGGCGACCTAGAGTGGTTAAAGTTTATTAGCAGAGACATGAATATTGCTCTTGTTCTGTCGAGGGCAGAGATAAAAATCGAGTTGAAAAGCATCCTCCTAATGCCACGCACATGCCACGCACATAACTCTGAACTAAACGTTCTTTACTTTCTGAGACTTATATATATATATATATAAAGCTTTCCGAATTTTCGTGGGAGCCATAATATGTGAAAGAGGTCTAAACTACCACAGTCGATGCTGTGAAAGGAAAATTTGAAATTGTTTGTCTGGATCTTCGTTGTTTTCAGTGGTTTCTTCTTCTGCATCATCCGCTTCTCCTTCCTCGGCATGCTTTGATTTCGCATCTATAAAATTGAGATTGCTCTCAACCACCAGCGTTTGGACATACTGCCCGCCAGCACCTTTTCCCAGGAGAAGAATCTTGGCCAAGCTTAGCCACCGCTTCTGTTTTTCTCCCTTCCACCAATTCCTTTTGCATTTTCATCATTTTGTGTAATCTCCTCCGGACGCCTTGCGCTCTAACGCCCTAGATTGTTCCTGAATTGAATCTTGTTTTGACTGTGTCAGGGATCGCCTCCTGCTTCTCTTGTTCGGAGTTGTGAAGCGAAGGCAAGGAGATATCGAGCGTTTGATCCCTAAAGTTGGCCCTGATGCGCCCATCATTATTCAAATTTTGGAAATGACAATAGCCTTTCTAAATCTTTGCAATTTCTCCAGTCTTCCTCGCATATCTAAAGCTGACCAACCAAACCGGGTCGACCAAGATATTTCGCATACCTAAGAAACCATGTTACCGTTGATAAGTCACATGTCAGATCCACGAATTGTGTAGATAACTCATATAATGTGAGGATATAACTTATAAATTGAGTAGATAAGTGGTATATTACGCCTAGATAATTTGGATACCCGAAGAAGATAACTCGCGTATTTGTCATATTCCGCGGAGAAAAATGGTATATGAGCTTGATAAGAAGTATATTTAACTTATATAACCGCGTATCTAAACGACATAAATCGCATAACACTGGTTACTCGCGATATTATATAAGCAAAATACACGAAATGCGAATTAGGTGAGGCGCATTTGTAAATTATTATGCGATATGCGAGTTATTTGCATTGTATACGCTCATTATCAAATGATATGCGATTATCTAGCCTTAAATATGCGGCTTATCCAGCTTCAATATGCGACTTATCTGACCCATTACGTGAATTATCATAAGGACAGGGGATTATCGCCTCCAGATTATCAATGCGATCGTGGCTAAGGTGGAAAAGGTTCGCGAAGCCCCTTGTAGTCTGTAATGGCGATTCCAATCTCTGTGTGTTGGCAGACGTGATACACATTTTGCTCACTATCGCCTTCATGTACTACTCATTGTTCGCAATCCATTTATTGAAGCAGGATTCGGTAATGAACTGAAGGCTCTAGGAATGCTACAATTAGCGTCCATTCTCTTAATTTGAATCTTGTGCGACTCTCTCCATCAGTTTTAGGGCATACCCTTTTAAACAAACCCTATCATTTGAAGGTACGTACACAATCAAATTGTTGCTATGGTTTCAGTTTTAGATTGCAGGTTTCATTTCATTATGCAACTTGCTATTAGTATGCGGTACCTAAGTCTGCGATGTTACGCAGCTTGCACGAAATCCTCTTCCTCTCATTACGAACCATTCTATTAAATAGCCTTTTTTTCCATCCTCCGTATTAGATATATGCGGTATATAAGTAATATATTTATAAGTAATATATATGGGGTATATATAGGCGTTAGCCGTGATCATGGCATTAGGGATTTGTTTTAATCTATTTTAATAAAGCAATATATTTATTATTTTAGTTATTAATATTAATTATTTTATATTTACTCATCAAACATCTCAATATATTAAATAAATTCATAGCTTTTTATATATTTATATTGGTTTTTTAGTTATTTGTTAACACTTTTATGTTGTTTTTTTTTATCGAAATAAAGTTGACATGTTTTTTCTGAATTGCAAAGTCTCCAAATGGTCGGTCAAACATCCGTGCCAACTCGCAAACAGTACCATAGGCCATGTAGTATAAAGACCACGTTTATGATCCCGTTGGCACCCACGTATAAAATTAAATATCTGACGTATACAGATTTTATTCCAAAACTACATTACTTGGTATACACCGAACAGTAACGCTAGAAATTTCATTGGTAGCGCCAAAAATAATGCATATAGAAGTGTGAGTAGATGGAACTTGGTAATGAAGTTTAAGGCATTAGTTTTCCTAGTTGAAATTTATATTTATATTTTGAGGTGTTTATTGAATTTAGTGAATTAATTTTCGATTTTATATTTGTTTGTGGAGTTTTGATTGTATATAAATTTAGTATTTTTGGGAAATTTTGGGA
>APFE030079077.1:21434-32484 GCA_000404065.3 Pinus taeda | reverse complement strand
ACAAGTTTAAATAATTTAAGGCTCTGGTGGACAACTAGACAGAAAAGAAGATAAAGGTGCTGAGGACAGATAATGGTGGAGAGTTTTGCAGCAAGGAATTTGAAGAATTCTGTAAGAAGTGTGGTATAGCACGACAAAAGACTACTTCATACACACCTGAGAAAAATGGAGTTGTAGAAGGAATGAACAAGATGTTGATGAAAAGGGAAAGAAGCATGCTTAGTGGTGCTAGGTTAGGATAGGAATTCTGGGCAGAGGTGGTGGAGACAACATGTTACCTGGTCAATGGATCACCTTCATCAGTGTTGGAGGATAAGACTCCACAAGAGGTATGGACAAGTACGAAACCTTGTCTTTCACATCAGAGGGTATTTGGATGTGATGCATATGTACATGTTCCAAAGGAGAAAAGAACAAAGTTGGATAGTAAATCTGAAAGGTGCATCTTTATTGGGTATAAGGATGGTTTAAAGGGTTCTAAGTTTTGGAACCCAATAACAAGGAAAGAGAGGTGAAAAATGTTATTAAACATGAAAACCCATCAAAGGAACCCGAGAAGATAGAGTTTGAGCTAAAAGAGGAAGAATCATAATCTACAACAAAAGAGGAATCAAAACATGAAGAGCCACAAACTCCGGTTGTGAGAAGATCAGTTCGAGAAAGAAGGCAGCCAGAAAGGTATTGTCCATCTCCTTTTTGTTCAAATTTTTCTTGATCTATTACTGATGATGATCCTAGAACTGTGAAGGAAGAAGTAGATTCAGAGGATGAAAAACTCTGGAAAGAGGCCATTGTTGATGAAATGGCATCTTTGCACAAAAACGAGGCTTGGGATCTGGTTGAATTGATGACTGGAAGGAAATCCATTGGCAACAAATGGGTGTTCAAGAAGAAGACAAATGTAGAAGGAAAGGTGGAGAAATACAAAGCTCGGTTTGTAGCAAAAGGTTATTCCAAGGTATCAGGAATTGATTTTGGTGATATTTTTTCTCATGTTGCCAAGGTAGCTTCTATTAGATTACTTTTATCTGTTGGCGCTTCTTTCGATTTTGAGGTAGAACAGATGGATGTGAAGACATCATTTCTCCACAGGGATCTGGAAGAGGAGATCTACATGAAGCAACCTGAATGCTTTGCAGTGAAGGGTAAGAAAGAACTAGTATGCAAGTTAAAGAAGTCTCTGTATGGGCTAAAATAGTCACCAAGGTGTGGTATCAGAAATTTGATACATTTATATGGGGACTTGGCTTCACCAGAAGCAAAGATCATTGTGTGTATTTTAAATTAATTGGTGACGTGTTATTTATCTGGTCTTGTATGTGGATGACATGTTGCTAGTTGGAAATGAAAAAGAAATTATCGAGGATTTGAAGACCCAATTGTCCTCCAAATTCGACATGAAAGATCTTGGTGCTACAAATTATATTTTGGGCATGGAAATTAAAAGAGATCAGGCAAAGAGGAAGCTCTAGTTAAACCAGAGGAAGTATGTCGAGACAGTATTGCAGAGGTTTAATATGCAGGATAGTAAACTGATGAAGGTTCCTATTCCTGTAGGTGTAAAGTTATCTGCTGAACAGTGTCCCAAGACACAAGAAGATGAAGAGGACATGTTCTGTGTTCCATATGCAATTGCAGTCGGTAGTCTGATATATGCGATGGTCTATACTAGATTAGAAATTGCACATGTAGTGGGAGTATTGAGTAGGTTTATGTCAAAACCAGGGAAGGAGCATTGGACAATAGTGAAACGGGTTTTCAGGTATTTGTGTGGCACTAGTGGTTATGGTTTTTGGTACCAAGGAATACCAGGATTGGACAGAGTTTTGGATATTCATGGCTTTGTTGATGCAGTCTGGGTTGGAGATCTGGATAAGAGAAGATCTACAAGTGGGTATGTGTTTAACCTATTTGGAGGTGCAGTCAGTTGGATGAGTAAGAAACAATCTGTAGTGGCAGTATCAACTACAGAGGTAGAATACATGGCAACCACTCATGCAAATAAGGAAGCAGTTTGGTTATAGAGATTGTGTTCAAGTATGGGGTTAGTACAATGAGCTATAAGGGTAGGCTGTGATATCCAAAGTGCAATTTTCTTGGCAAAGAAGCCTAATTACCATTCAAATATAAAGCACATTGATGTTTAGTATCACTTTGTGAAGGATATGATAGAAGAAAAAAAGGTGTTGCTGGTAAAGGAGGACACTTTGAATAATACTGTAGATGCATTCACAAAATCTGTGAGCTTTGAGAAGTTCTCTTGGTATAAAGAAACAATGGGCGTTGCAGGGCCGGATAAATGACTAATCTCTCATGTGGAAAGAAAACAAAAAGTGGGAGAATGTTGGGTTGTGTTATATTATTTCCATGACTAGCCGCCCTAGTTAAATGGGGGGTTAGAGGCGGGAAGAGCCCCCCCTTCATTGTGTAGCTAGAACTCGCCATGTCCAGGGGGTTTGAGGGGGGCGGGTAGCCCCCCTCTATGGCATCCAGGGCAACGCCTCGGGGAAATTTTTGTTGGACCCTATATTAGGTGGGCCAAACCTACCTATGGTTTTGTGCATGGTTTTTGCGCATGGTTTTGGGCGCGATGGTTTTCGGTCCATGGTATTGGATGCTTCAACATGTATATATATGTATTGTAACATTGAGAGGAAAATAATGAACAATGAATCTGGTAGTCCTGGTTTTGGTATCCAGGGGAAATCTCTGTGTATATGTGTTTTATGTGTTATGCTCTTGCTATTGTTTATTTTCTCTGTTTTAGAATTTGTATGCACGTAATTTCTGTACGGGATTAAAACCTACAAATTTGATAGTCTCAGTTTTGGGATCGAGGGGAAAATATTTGTGTACTTGTTTTATATTCTCGTCATTTTTCATTTTTGTTTTTAGAATTCATCTGCAAGTAATTTATGTATAAGGTTAAAACCTATAGAAATAAGAAGTTGCAAAATAGATAATGACAGAATCATTCAGTCACAAGAGAGACTTGTCAGGGCATAAGAGAAACAACCAGAGGTTAATTCAATTATCCTTCAGAGTTTGTCAGACTTGTAGAGGTAGGGACGCTTAGGATCAGTCATGCATAGGAGGACAACACTAATGGATCCTATGGTAGTAGACCTGATGATGGACACATGTCAAACATGGATGATACCGTCAGGTATGGAATATTCTTGGACACACCTAAAAGGAGAGGTAGTGGACATGGGCATTACTCTAGTTCTGGTTCAGAAAATAATCATGGTCATCATCATTATCATCTTTACAGGAGGAGTAACAAGAGATATTTTCTAGATGAGTTGAAGAAAGCCAAGCCACTTACATTTGATGGGGAAATGTAGAACTCAGAGGATGCAGAAGCTTGGTTGCATGGGATGAATCAATTATTCATATTTCATAACTATTTAGAGAACATGAAAGCCATGATAGCTACCTTCAGTCTTAAAGGTAAATTATACATTTGGTGGGAGTACGTGAATTATTTCAGATGCATTCAGGAAGAAGAGTTGACTTGGAGGGAGTTTGAAAGACTTTTCAGGAAGAAGTATCTATCTGAGAGATACTATGATGATAGGGAAAAATAATTCTATGAGCTGAAGATCAGATCTATGATCGATGAGTAGTATACTAGAAGATTATTTGAGTTATTGAGGTATGTGCCTTATCTTAAGGAGGAGAATAAAAATATTCAGATATTCATGAGTTTTATGAGCCTAGATCATTAGAGAAATCCATTAGGAAGCTAAAGCATTGTTATGAGTAATCGAAGCATAAGATAGAGTCTCAAAAAGGTTGGAAAGGGAAAGACAAAGCTAAAGGTAAATGGCCACTGAAGTGGACAAGACCTTAGGATATAGGTGAGAAAGAGAATGTGGTTCCTTACAAGAAGTTTAATTTAGTTGAAGAGTGACATGGCTCACAAACTAGAGGGCAATAGAACAAAGGTGAGGGTAAAGGACAATTACAATGTTGGATATGTGGCAAGAAGCATCTCAAGAAGAATCTTCCATCGTATCAGGGTGGCATGACTCAAATCTAAAGTGCACAGGAAGTGTAGACGTATGGGCATGTTGGATAGAGCATTCCTCAGATCTATGCAACATTATCGAGATGGATGGTAAGCTTTGTGATCAAGTTGTTTCTATTTTGATTTATCCTAGATTTAATTATAGATTTGTTAATCTTGACCTGGTGGATAGGTGGGGTTTGAATAAAGAAGTGCATGATGTGTCTTGGTTAGTGCAGTTGGATACAGGTACTAAGAAGAGAGTTCATCACTCAGTAAGAGCTATCATGGAATCGGAAGATCCTAGGAATGTGGACGAGTTAAGGTAATTTATGGGTTTAATAGGTTACTACAGGAGGTTCATTACAAACTTCTCGTAGATTGCATATCCTATCACATCATTGTAGCGAAAATGGAAGAAATTTTAATGGACAGAGGAATGTGCAACAAGTTTTGAGAAGTTGAAACAGTTGTTGACAAATGCTCTAGTTCTAAATATTGTAGACCTGGATAAAGAGTTTGTGGTGTGTATAAATGATTGTAAAAGAGGACTTGGTGGAGTCTTGATGTAGGAGGGATAGGTGGTATGTTATGAATCAAGGAAACTGACTGAGCACGAGCAGAACTATGTGAAACATGATCTTGAGTTGGCAATGATCATTCATGCATTGAAGATATGGAGGCACTATCTTCTTAGCATGAGGTTTGTATTGATGAGTTATCACAGTGGATTGAGATACTTGTTTGACCAATCAAATCTGAATCCTAGACAAGCTATATGGTTGGCCATAATCAATGAGTTTGACTTTGAGATCAGGTACATTAAGGGAAAGGAGAACAAGGTTGAAAATGATCTTAGCAGAAGAGTGCATCTGAATCACATAACAACTATGAGTTCATACGAGATACATTTATAGGATCATACCTTGTAGGAAGGATAACAGGCTGACAGGTATAGGGATCTTAGGCACAGGCTACAGTAGCAGGGTAGAGGTAATCATGATGTGGACTATCATCTCACAACAGATGGTTTGTTCAGATTTAGGGATATGATCTATGTATCGAACAAAAACGAGCTCAAGAAGCTTATATTGGGGGAATTTCATGTTAAGCCATATTCAGGTCACTGAGGACACCAAAATACATTGATAGTGGCGAAGAATTTCTATTATTGGATGAATATAAAGAAGGAAGTGGTAGAGTTTGTTGCTAAATTCTTATATTATTAATAGGTAAAAGTTGAGTGTAAACATCCAGGTCATTTACTACATCTGATTTCGATTCCAGAGTGGAAATGAGAGGTCATTTCTATGGATACCATCATAGGTTTTCCAAGAACATCTAGACAACATTATTCCATCATGGTTGTGGCAGACAGGTTGACTAAGGTAGCCCGCTTAATTCCAGTGAAGTCTACGAATTCAACTAGTGAGGTAGCACAGGTCTTCATCAGGGAGATAGTGAGGTTTCATGGTGTTATGAATAATATTATGTGAGACATGGATGTGAAGTTCACTTCTAGGTTCTAGAAATAATTGTTTGCAGGTTTGGGTATAGAGTTGGCCTTCAACACAACTTATCATCCACAGATAGATGGAGAGATAGAGAGGGTCAACAAGATTTTAGAGGACATTTTGAGAATGTATGTTATGCATCAACAACGGAAGTGGGAAGAGTATCTTCCAATGGTCGAGTTTACTTATAACAATGTGTATCAAGAGTCATTGAGGATGAGTCTATTTGAGGCACTTTATGGGCGGATTTGTAATACCCCCATCAGTTGGAGTGATCTCATGAACAAGGTAGTTATAGGACCATAGGATAGACATAAGGATAGACATAAGAGTTATGCAGATCAACATAGGGTAGTTAAGGAGTTTCAGGTTGGGTAGCATGTGTACTTGCGCATCAAGCCCAAGAAGAGCTCCTTGAGGATTGGGTCATGTTCGAAGTTGGAACCTTAGTATTATGGGCCTTTCAAGATCCTTGAGAGGATTGGACTAGTGGCCTACACACTTGCACTACCTATGACAATGAAAGTCCATGATGTTTTCCATGTTTCATTGCTTAAAATATATGTAAAGGATGTTGATTATTTTATTGATTGATTTGTATTGCAGGTGGATCCAAAAGGAGAATTTCAGTTGGAACCTCAGTGGATTTTGTAGAGAAAGATGCTCATGCTCCAGAACTGAGTAATCAAGCAGGTTAAAGTGTAGTGGAAGCACTTTGGTCCTGATGAAGCTACTTGGGAGATGGCTCATCAGATGTGGCCTAAGTATCCTTCATTGTTTTGAGGTTGAGATAAAGAAGGTTTGGTATATGTATATATGTATATGGATGTAAATATTGCAATGAGTTGTGTTATAAATATCCAATAAGAGGTACATGTGTCATGTTGTTATGTTAATTTTCTTTTCAACAGCTGAATCAATGTAAATACTACAATGAGCTAAGTTATAAAGCTCCATGGGCAATATGTTTTTTGTCTTTAACGATTTTGCTAGTTGTAGGTGTCATTGAACACCGAGAACGCCCCTAAGGGGGAGAGGTTTGTAATAGCCCTAGATTAAATGTTCATGTAATGAATTTAACAATGGAAAAATAGGACCATGGTCATGTGACAGGTATTACAAATTGAATGTTGGGAAAAACATCCTAGCAGGTGTTCATTTGGTTTATTATGGCTAAGGGTAAATTGGGAAAGGCAATGGAAAATGCTTTGAAAAGGAAAGAGGTTTTAATTGGAATTTTATTTTATGAAAATAAAGGAAATTAGGAGATAAGGAAGGTGAAAGGTTGTTGGTTGCATGTGAGGAGGAAAATGAAGGAAAATAATGGAAATTGAAGAAAATAGAGGCCTCATTAATAAAAGAGTTTATGAGGATCAGTTCACAACCTTTTGTTAGTTCAGTTTTGGAGTCTCTCTCTCTATTCTCTCTACTCTCTCATACTCTCATACACTTAGAGCATTCTTGGAGCACTCTAACATTGGAAAAGGAGGGCAAAGGAAGGACAAGGAGGTAAAGGGAAGCAAAGATCAAGCAAGGAAGCGTTGGATCAAGCAGCTACAGCTTGATTACTTGTAAGTATTAAGTTGCATGTATGATTTCCTTGCTAGTTTTGGCATGCATGTTACATGAATGTGTGTATTTGGTTCTCTTGTTGTCATTGGCATGGGTTTTTCTAGGTGTGATAGTGGTTTTTAGCCTTGCCTTTCTATTTCTAGATAACCATGGTGTGATGGAGTCATTTTTATTATGCTCTTGACTTGCGAGAAGATACCAGAATACCAAATACGCGAAGAAATATACCCAGAACACAGAACAATAAGAAATAACAACATGTATTTTATTATTCAGAAAGGAAAGGATTGTTCACTTGCCTCTTCAAGGGGGCAACCTCCAATAGAGCTGGGATGAATTACAAAATAAGACACGACCCTCCTCAAGGGGAGTCTCTATCCTTTATATAGGATTCATACATGCAATACCATGGGTCAGTACCATGGTTGTTATTAATACCATCTATCTAATACCATGGCCCATTTGCAACTAACTGTGGTCTCTTCTTTAAATGTGGGTCAACAACTTATAATTATTAATATGGGCTTTATTGAATCTTTAACTAACTATAACTATGACTCGACCTTATTATATAAATAAGGGGGTTAGTGTTGGACCCTAACATGCCCTCCCCCATAAAAATAACCTTTTCCTCAAGGTTGAAGCTGCGGAAACTGTTGAAGAATAGTGGTTGGTTCCCAGGTCACATCTTCTGGAGAGGTGTCTTTCCAGTTGACGAGGACTTCCTTGATCGTGCAACCGCACAAGTGCCATTCTCGCGTGTCAAAACCTGTTCAAGTTGGAGCCAGATTGAACCTTATTCCTCCAATTCCAGTAGACTGGTTTGAATTCTGCAATGGTTCCCAACCACTTTCTTGATGCATGAGACATGGAAGACGGGATGGATTTTTGCAGTGGGTGGAAAGGCTAGCTTGTAGGCTACTTCTCTAATGTGCTGAAGTATTTGATACAGTCTGTAGAATTTTGGAGATAATTTGCAACAACCCTTGTCTTTGAGTGATGTTTGCTTATATGGTTGTAGCCTCAAGAATACCTGATCCCCTTCTTGAAATTTCCGCTATGAATGATGTTGGTTTTCCTGTTGCTTCATACGATTTTGAGCTTGATGGAGATTCTCTTTGAGGTGGGCCAGCATGGTTGCACGATTCTGTAGGAGTTGATCCACTACTTGTACCTTTGAGAATCCCTGGATATAAGAAGTAGGTGAAGGAGGGATTTGATCGTAAACTACTTCATATGGATTCATTTTGGTGGTGGCATGATAGTTAGTATTATACCACCATTCAGCTAGAGGTAACCACTGTACCCATAGATGTTGCTTTCTTGAAGTGAAACAACTGAGGTAGGTCTCCAGACATTTGTTGACTGCTTCAGTTTGACCATTAGTTTGGGGATGATAGGAAGTATTGAGTTGTAGTTGGGTACCTTGTAGCTTGAAGAGTTCCTACGAAAAGTTACTAGTGAAGATCAGGTCACGATCAGACACAATGGAAGTGGGCATGCCATGCAATTTGAAGATCTGGTCCATGAAAGATTGAGCCACCAAAGCTGGTGTAAAAGGTTGGGGTAAGGTACAAAAATGAGCATAATTAGAAAGTCTGTCCACAACCACCATGATGAATGACTTGTTGCCTGACTTCGGAAGACCTGTAATGAAATCCATAGAAACCTCCATCCAGATTGAGGCAGGGATGGGCAATGGCTGTAATGTGCCTGGGGATTTGATTGCTTCTCCTTTGTGGCGCTGACACACATCACACTTAGCTACAAAAGTAAGAATTTCCTTTTTCATGCCTGTCCAAAAGAATGAAAGTCGAGTGCGAGCATAAGTCTTCTGAAAGACAAAATGGCCTGCAGTGGGAGATGAGTGCAACTCTGCCAAAATGTGACTTTTGAGGGTGGATGTTGGTGATATCACTACTTTGTCCTTGTAGCGAAGAATCTCATCCTGCCAAGAGTTGCCCATTGTGGAATTTGGATCCACCCTTCAATTTATTAATGAGTTGGGAGAGCAAAGGATGTGAAAACCATTCCTTGCGAGCCTCTTCAATTCACTCTGGAATGGGAAGAGAGATTGCTAGTAGGGTGCTTTCCTCCTCAAATTGGCGTGATAAAGCATCCGCTACAACATTTTCGCACCTTTTCTTGTAAATTATCTCATAATCATATCCTAACATTTTGGCTAGCCATTTATTTTGTTGTGGTGAGGATAGGTGTTGCTCCAAAAAATATTTAAGGCTTTGATGGTCTGTGCGGATTTGGAAATGCCGCCCCAATAAGTATGGTCGCTAGGTATCCATTGCATGTAAGATGGCCATCATCTCCTTCTCATAGGTAGACTGTCCCAGGTTTGTCCCACCTAGTTGTTGGCTAGTGAAGGCCAACAGTCGACCTTTCTGCATTAAGACAGCCCCAATACCCCTACCTGAAGCATCACATTCAGTCACAAAAGATTTGGTGAAGTTGGGTAGTGCCAATACGGGAGTGGAACACATGGCATGTTTGAGAGTTATAAATTCCTGTTGCGCTTCATCATTCTGGAGAAATGGATTTTTCTTGAGAAGGTGAGTAAGGGGTCTAGCAATGTGACCATAATTGCAGACAAATTTGCGATAGTAGCTAGTGAAACCCAAAAATCCTTTCAAGCTCTTCAAGGTATTTGGTTGAGGCCAATCTTGCATTTCCTGGATCTTTTTGGGATCCACCTTGACAACTTCACGCCCCACAATGTGGCCCAAATACTCAACTTCTTCCATGCCAAAAGAGCACTTGGATAATTTGAAAAATAATTTATGCTTTCGGGGCAGTTGCAAGAGCAGATCTACATGCTGAAGATGTTTTTCCTAGGTGAGGCTGTAGATGAGGATGTCATCAAAGAAAACAAGGACAAATTTTTTGAGATATGGTTTGAGCAGGTGATTCATGAGGCTCTGAAAAGTGGATGGGGCATTACAGAGACCAAATGGTATGACCAAGAATTCATAATGGCCTTCATGAGTTCGGAAAGTAGTCTTTGGAATGTCTATTTCTTTCATGCAAATTTGGTGATAGCCCAAGCGAAGGTTGAGCTTAGTAAAGAATTGAGCCCCATTTAGTTCATCCAACAAATCATCAACAACTGGGATGGGAAATTTATCTTTGACTGTCAGTCTGTTGAGGGCCCTGAAGTCTAGACAAATACGCCATTCCCTTTTTTGAGCACCATGACCATAGGCGATGAATAAGGACTAATGCTAGGATGAATGACACTAACTTCCAGGAGTTCCTTGATGATTTTTTCAATTTTATTCTTTTGGGTGAAAGGATATCTATATGGGTGCACATTTGGTGGTTGTGCCCGTGCGACCAAAGTAATGCTATGATCATGTTCCCCTCTCAAGGGTGGAAGCTCATGAGGCTTGTCAAAGACCTGCAGATGGTTGTTTAAGACCTGTTGCATCTCAAGATGAATATGAAGGGAAGTGGGTTCGAAGGCATGGATGGCATTAAATTGGGCTATAACTCCATGGTGGCCCTTTTTTAACAATTTTTCCATCCTATGTGCGCTGATGATAGAAGGAGCACCTGCCTGGAGTCCACGAAGGGTATGTGTGTAGTTATTCTGCTTAAAGCTCATATATAACTCCTAGAAATCCATTGTGATTGGGCCGAATGTGCGGAGCCATTTAGCACCCAAGACAATGTCACACCCACCCATGTTGATGGTAAACATGTGGGTCTTTAGGTGATAATACCCCATTTGAAGTTTGACATTTTCACAGAGGCCTTCACATTTCATTGTCCCCCCCATCAACAATCTGGACTTGGAAATTAGAGACTGCTATGACAAAACAATGCACTGCTTCAGTGACTCTTTGATGGATAAAGTTATGCGTACTGCCACTATCAATCAAGACTACTATAGGGTGATTCTTAATAAAACCTCTGATTTTGAGAGTTTGGGGAGAAGAAA
>APFE030079077.1:2734-20615 GCA_000404065.3 Pinus taeda | reverse complement strand
AAATTTGGACGAGTCAACTGGGCTGCTAACGCGTGTTCTACTTCACGAGCTATCTTGCAAGCTACCTACCATGAGACTAGGTGTTGCAGTCGGACGTGGGCTTATATGGCATCTTTGAGACCACTGACAAAACATTCCAAGTAGAATTTATGCTAGACCTCCTGTGCGGATGTCTAATACTTAAAAGTCTTTAATATATTCTTGCACTGTGCCTATCTATCAGAACTTAGTAAGATGACCCAAAAAGTTAGATTCCTAGTCAAAGCGATCAGAAAGGGCTTTTGAGAACATCTGCCAAGTCATTGGCCACTGCCACCATTGCAATCTTTCTTGGTCCAAGTACAGGCTTCTCACACTTAGCTTAGTCACATCATCTCTGATGCGATTCAAAGTGAAATATTGCTCCATTTGTGCTAGCCATATGGCCAGATGAGAGCCATTAAATTTATACATGTCCGTCTTGGGTGGTCGAGGCTGGGACTATTGGTGGTTTCCATAGAAGTGAAGAGAATGGCTAGACTCGCCCTGAGGGTTTTCATTAAAATCATATGCCTCTGATTGTTCCCTCGACTTACCCTTTATGATTATGTCATTTAAGGTCTAGATCTGCTTTGTTAATGCCTCCAACTTTTGTTCAAGGGTGTCTATCTTCTCATTGGCCATAGTTTGAGCTCTGGTTTGTACCATGCATAGATCTGGTTCACTTGTTGTTACTGTGAAAAAAATTTGGGACCACCCAAAATTTTGACGCTAACAAGTGAATGGTACCACCTTTCTTAGCTTGTCGACCTTATTCTTATGGGCTAAGTCTCCTATAAGCATCATGGGAGGGTCTTTTTACTCCTTGCTTAGGAATACTGTAGTAGCCGATTCCCAAAAAAGTTAATTCTACCTAATGTCCTCCGAGAATCATGCCTAGGTATAGGAGCCACACAAATAGTCAGATCTGTCGGTGAAACCATCAAATGTAGAGTATGAGTATGAATGTGGCAGTGATTGAACCCCTGATTCTAGATTTGAATGTCGAATTTGATTGTTGCGACTACTGCCAAACCCAAACTGCTGGATCTTAATGGCGGATCTAATAGATCTGATTGGCGGATCTGATAGATCTGAATGGTGGATCTAGTAGATTTGAATGGCGGAATTGATTGTTGCGGCTGCCACAGAACCCAATCTGCTAGATTCAATATGGCAAAGATGATGTGTGATCTAGAGAGAGACAAGGGAACTGTGGTCTCAAGGACTGTCAGGTGCTATAAATCACAATATACATAAGGGTTCGACAGTAGTACTCGGCCCAATCTTTTAGGGCACTAACCAAGGAGGATTAATCATACCCTTTGCCGTACAATGTGACTACCCTATCATACATGCGAGTAATCTCCCCAAGTTCTATTCTCAGTGTACTATAGCAGCAGGACAACCGACGGTTTATCTATGGCGAGGTCTCAAGAGAGTCTAGGGGTCTTCTAATATACCTAGAGGGTACTTGGAAGACAGTCCGTGGGTGGTTCTATCTAATGTACTACTACTCGAAGGGGTACCCACAGGGGTTACAAGGGAGTCCAACAAGAGTGACCACCTCTTGTATTTCCTACGTGCATGCCTCCCCAAATCCGTAGGTTTATGCGCTCCACGATAGATCCCGTGGTTTAAAGACGCTAGAACACGTCTCTAGCCAAAAAACATTATGCTAAAAATGGAGATCCCACCGGCCCTAAAAAGTGCCCTGATACCACTTGTTATGCTCTTGACCTATGATAAGATACCAGAATACCAAATATGTGAAGAAATATACCCAGAACATAGAACAATAAGAAATATCACCATGTATTTTATTATTCAAAAAGGAAAGCAATATTCACTTGCCTCTTTGAGGGGGCAACCTCCAATAGAGTTGGGCTCAATTACAGAATAATACACGACCCTCCTCAAGGGGAGTCTCTATCCTTTATATAGGATTCATACATGCAATACCATGGGTCAGTACCATGGTTGTTATTAATACCATCTATCCAATACCATGGCCCATTTGCAACTAACTGTGGTCCCTTCTTTAAATGTGGTTCAACCATTGACAATTATTAATATGGGCTTTATTGACTCTTTAACTAACTATAACTATGACTCAACCTTATTACATAAATAAGGGGGTCAAGGTTGGACCCTAACAATTTTACTTGGTTGAGTTCGATTGCCGGATGGTTTCAAAACTGAGTGGGGTGGTCTCAGGAAATTCTCAAAGGCCTAGGAATCCCTTGATTGATAAATGGCGGGATACACGATAAAGTTTGAGGGTGGAGATAGGAAAATTCCTCACGATTTAGGTGGAGAGATCTAGAGGCATCCATGCTTTTTTAGGGCCTAGATATCCCTTTATCGGTATATGATGGGATTGCAATAAATACTGGTAGTGTATGTTTATTGTTCGGCTTAGGAATACCTTGACTAGTATATGGCTAGATACACGGTAAAGCGTGGTTGTATAGATGAGGGTTTGCGGCCTAGGAATCCCTTGATCGATAATGGTGGGATACATGGTAAAGCATGAGAAGTCCTTGGTTGTTTTTGTTGTGAGTCCCATATTCATGCTTGGAATATGGCACGAGGGTGATTGGTTGAAAGAAATATTTAGTTCAACCCAATCTATGGTCGGGCGGTACATGTATGTCCCTAACTTGGTTGGCTTTTGCATATGCTAATAAGATGTCCTTTTCTTCTTGTGTTCTATGTGTAAATGTACTTGTCATTATGTGGCTATTATGGTTGTTCTATTATTGTTGTTTATCTGGTTATATGCTGTTTATAAGCATGGTTTTATGACAAACTTGAGTTATGGCTCTCATCATGTATTGGTTAGTAAATGCAATTTTAATGAATGTATGACCTAATAGATGATAATGCAACTATTGTGAGAGGGCATCAGACCTTCTTGACGAATCTTAGATAAGTATGAGGCCCCTATGTTTAGATGTGTTTTTATGACCTGTACATTACATGTTAATGATATGTTTGACGCAATACCTGTCATGGTTAGGATGGGTTAGGCTAGGTCCTTATTCAAGTTTTGCATTAGAGGCCTTGTATTCTTGTTAATTATCACTTCTGAGTGTTTCATCAAATTTTGGGCAGTGTCTTGGGTACTAGACCTAAAAAAAATGGCTTAAATCCAATGGCCATTGGCACAAAACTGGTTGAAAAAGACTGCAGTCACTAGGAAGCAGGCTTGTGGGAGCGACTAGAGGGTATTAGTCGCATGGAGTACTTGTCATGGGAGAGAATGGGGGTTTAGTTAAGTGAAAGGCTAAGCTAAATCAAGGGTTGGGCACCTGGAGTGGTTGGTTAACTCATGGGGGTCCTATAACACTCGAGGAAGGTTTATAAAGTTTTTGGTTCATCGATTCCAATTCCTTAAGGTGATCTAGGGAGTTGAATCATATCATAATAACTGTTCATCACATATTTACCCCAACAGACCATTAAGCTTGGATAAGTGTGGGAGGAGGGTGTTACAAAAGGAATCTTAGAGTATGTAGTAATATTTATGGATTAATGGGAGTATCTTATTGTTGTCTAGGAAATCCTCTCTGCAGATAGAGATGACCTCTCTATCCCAATGAGTGGGACTAGCAACCTACGTGACAATCTACCAAACACTTTCCTAAGTTACAAATGAAATAGAAGAGAAGGAAGATGGCCTACCTCATTCTAATGCTATAATATCCTCTTTTGTTGAAGACCTTGAATTGCTTGTGCCATGGTCTCAATCCTACTCTCTCAGTGTTGTAATGCCTACACAAGAGATCAAGACACAACAAAGCATACAAGTACAAATAACATAATCAAAAGTAACCTACTTAATAGATCAAGGAGAATTAAGATAAATGATGCATTAACATGCACATTTATGGAAAATGAACCATCAATTGTATATATTAGTAAAATAAAGGAGGAAGCATACAACCAAGCCTTGATGTCAATAAGCTCTCCTTGAATGAATGTCCAAGTCCAAGCTTAAGCTCTCCAAGCACTCCTCCAAGCCAAATGAGTAGCATGTAGGCACAATCTCAGCATAAGGGTGAAAATAGCCAAAGACCAACCATTTGGGAATGGGAGAGGATGAATATATAGGCTGGGAAAGGGAGTTAAGATCTATCCAAAGATAACAGAAGGCCCTCATCTCAAGGAGGTAGCTCATAGGGATAAGACCAAAAGGCTAAGTTGAGAGAACTCGACCTCATCCACATCGAACAACCTCTAACTCATCGTTCTAGAATCCTCTATATCACAAAGCTTCTTGTCCTCTTTGGGAAAATTAGCTTTTAGGGATCAATGCTAGTATCCAAGCAAAAAGCACGACGACATCGTGGGGCTGGTATAGTGCAACTAGCAACCATCATGATTTTCAGTATTAGGGAAGCGATGATTCTAAAATTAGGGTTTTAGAGCCATTTCCTTTCGGGGAAGCTCAAGGCATTTTCCAATTAGTGTTTTAGGAAGGATATGAGAAACATAAATGGATTAGTATACTGCATGAAATTCATGTTTCGGGCACTTCGGGGTATGTCACGGGGAAGTGTAAGAGGTGTGACAAAATATTGTGTAACAAATGCCCCTTAAAGCATGAAGGTAGAACATGGAGTGATGGCTGAGATGCTTTATGAGCTTTTGCAAGGACAAGAACAAACATTGTCAGGAGACCTGCAAATCAAGGATGCATATACATATTACATATTTGATATCAAAACACGAATCCACGGTAGGATGCAAGCATATGGATAATAAGGACTATGTAAAAAGGATCCATAGTATGGGTGCAACCATCCAAATGAAAATGATCATCAAAAAATCTAAGATCAAAGGTATGGATGTAGCCATCTGATATAGAAGGATCATCATAAATGTAAAGTCTCACAGTATGGTCACATCCATCCGTATAAAAGAAACATGTGTACAATCATGAATAATACATAACTCCACGCAGCCTGAGTCATATCAGACAAGACTCAGGGTCTTGCACTCCATCCCAACCCGATCAAAATACGAATTCTAACATGTGAATGAATGTTTTGAAGTCAAAGATGCTAGAAAACCACTTGATTACCGACCAATGATGTGGACCATTAACAAGCACGAGAGGAACCGCCAGTAATGATAATGGTTCTCAAGGTAAGACAATACAATCTGTGAATGTGAAGAAGAAGCTGAAGTCGGACACTTGTGGAATCATTTGATCGAAGGCCAAAGACAAAAACCTGTCATCAAATGCGAAGAACTTTCCATTAAGGCATGCAAGCTCCAAGGTACTGAAAGGGAGTCTCTAAGTCATCTTCCTGGATAATGAGTTGAAGTTGACAGGAGGTGACTCATCGAAGGAGGGCCATGATGATTCCCCCATCATTGACATGAAATGAGGAATAAATTGGAATGAAATGAATAGGATCCAAGACTATAGCAAACGTTCAGACAGTGGTATAGGTAATAAACTACAGATAGGACTTCTCTTGAACATCGGCGACGCGACTCTGGAGTGGGCCAACATTTGACTCAACATAGGACTATGGGTCATGATGACAATGTGGAATAGTCAGATGACAGGAAAAATGGATCACCTAAACCCGAGAGGACAAGTGACTGAGTGAGGATATCCCAAACCTGACACGAGAAGAAAAAAAGTTTCATGTTCAAGAGTGACACGTTGCCTATACAAAGGATGTTTCACTTTCATTTTTCCCCACTATTTCTAGTGAATACCCCAATTATTTTTAATCACAAGATTTAAGGGGATAGCATATGCTTGTCATATAAGTTCATTCTTCGAATGAATCCATCCAATAAGTTTTACGAGTCCTAGGAAGGAGAACCTCTGTCTCATCATGGTGATGAGTCTTTTTTCGTAAAAGTTTTAACGAGTCTGACGGAAGAATAATTCAATATCTTTTTCATATATAGATATTTTGAAAAAGAGATGAACAAGAAAACTCCATGATGTCCCTTTTTGTAATTTATCCCTCAAACTTGAAAAGGTAGAAAACAATATTCGAGAGAATCTCTTGATCATGTTGACCAAGGTGTACCTTTTTCGTAAATAGTCAACCTCAGCACGAAAAAGGGGTAAACGTATATTGAGATGACGTCAATTCATTTAATTTAATGAGTTTGAAAAGATAAGTACTTGACAATCTTTTCATGTTTTGAGAGTCAGAAAAGAGCTTAAAGATGACTCCAGGGGGGATCCTTTTTTGTTTGTTTTTAAACAAGTCCAAAAAAGAGATAAAATAAAACTTGTCGAATCAGTCAAGAATAATCATTATGTCCATAAAATGTACCTGTAACTGCACAAAGATAACCATGGATCACTGATATCGAGGAAAATAATAAAATATTAATAAAATATTGGCAAAAATGAATTTAAAACTTATAAATAGACCACAAGTAAATTTTTTTTACCACTCCATTGGAGTAAGTTTGAGAGTGCATTTTTACCCCATTTTCTTTTATTTTTTAGGCGAACAGTGCGGGAGATCTAGGGCATCATTTCTCAAACCGTCGGCTACAAGTAAGAGCCCTATATTTTCTCTTGCATTTCATTGTATTTTGTGCTTTTTCATCGGATTTTTTCTTGCTAGAGGGAAGGATTTTAATTTTTAACGTGGGTGATCATTGTGGGTTTGCTTATCGGACCCATAATGGTTGCCCCTGAGTCGAAAGGACCTCGCGATGACATCGTGGGTTTAATAAAAATAGACGTGATGACCACGAGGAAGAATTTTTAGGGAAATAAATCTTCCTTTTAGGGAAAAATATTTGAGTTTTAATCCATGAGAAAGCATTAATTAATGTTTAATGATTGTTTGCAAGATTTTTTTGACAACATGGTCCTTGAATGGGAGGAAAGAGGCTATGAGGTAGAAGACCATTATGCAGCCCAAAATCTAGAATGTGTGAATGCTTTGAGGAATTGTGGGCTACTGAAATTCTTTAGAACTATAGGTCTCAGAGCCCAAAACGAGCTCCTGCACCACTTGATCAGTCTATGTGATATTGATCGGGAAACCTTCATTATTAGGGACCAAGAGTTGGAACTAGAAGATACAAACATTTACTTAATTACTAGATTGTCTAGAAGAGGGGAAAGAGTTCGACTCTTCGGATCTCATCCCAGAGGTGAGAGCACTGGTGCTCTAATAAGGAGACCTTACACAAGTGCCAGGATGATAATGGGTGGGAAGGTGAAGATAGAGGCAATCGACAATATTCCCTTAAGAACGATCCTGTACACCATAGCTCCCGTATTTGGAATGCAATATTTATAGGAGACTTTGAAATCTTAATTCCAGTATGTAGTAGAATGCCTTTGTCCAACAATGTTCAACTGGTGTGGGGGGTTACTAGCCAATATGAAGAGGCAGATGACCAAAGGTAAGCGAGGAAACTTGAAACAGTTTGGCTTCAGCTTGACTTTGGTTACTTTCTTTCTAGAGCATGTGCCCCTATTTTGTTATCAGTGGACAGAGGTACCAGATCCTGCTCCACAAGATCCAGGGATCATTAGATGGAGTGAAATCATGCATTGAGGAGGAGGGGGTCAACAAATGCATTTCCATTCACAGTTTTTTATTTTTTTGTACTGCCAACTGATAATTTTGGATGACTACACCTATGCAGGCATAAATTGTAGATGGGACCTAGATCTACCTCTCCCACCTGGTGAACAGTGGACTGATGTAGGTAAAACTTGTTTTTGGATTTTTTTCAAGTTTTATGAATTTTCCGTGAAAGTGTATCTAAGATTTAACTTGTGATAAATGTGAAGATGTTGGGCCAGAAAGGCCTCCTGGTATGTTTCCAATAGCACGATGAGTAGCACGTCAGGTAGAAGATACTCCCTTTGAGGAAGCAGCAAACCCCATGGTAGAGATGGAACACAATATTGAAGTGATCACTCTTGGGATTTCAGAATATGAAACTATAGATGACGTGCCACTGCGATACCAAAGGCATACAATCGAAGTGTCAACGAGACTACAATGACTATTAGGACGAGTGATTAGGGAAGCCTTGTATTATTGCGAGCATCATGTAGGCGCATAGCTTTTCTGGCTATTTTTTGCACTGTTGTAGGCTTTTGAAAGCCATGTGTCTCAGAACACTTTATATTTTGAGATTTTGATGAAAAAAAGCTCTGACACACACACACACCCACAACACACATATATATTGTCTTATATATAGATATATATCATGAACACAATTTTCTAATGCATCTGTTAATGTATTCAAGTTACATGGAATGTGTTGATATGTGATAAAATTAAAGTTTCTTTGCAATAATCAAACACTTAGATACATACTTAGAATTTGTGGATTTTTTACTGAATAATGATTATTTAATTGTAACACAACGAGTTGTGAGTCTAATTTAACAACTAAATTTCTAATGCCAAGAGTAGTTGCTTCTGATAATATTTCAATGACTGCACTGTATTCAGCAATATTATTAGTTATCCATCCCAGGCAAATACCTTGTAAATCGACTAACTCTCCATCAGGGTCAAAGAATGCCCAAGATGCATAAGACAAGTTTCGTGTGCTACGACAAGCACCATCAACAAAACCAACATAATGGTTTGATGACATCTGCAAATCGAGTGGAACACAAGGTAAGCAAAAAACACATGTCTGCAAAGCAAACAATCACACCAAAAAAATCAAAAGTGAACACCAATGAATTCACACACTAATGTACAAAAGTAATTATACAAACTTCACGCATAATACTTTTTCATATACAACTCGTTACAAGGTCGTGAAAATGCATTTCCTTCGTAATAAACTAGCTCATAGGCACCCTTTTTCAAGACACATTTTACAATATATGGCCCATGCCACATAGGTTTGAATTTTCATGCTCCCAACTTATCGTTGACTTCATCGTATAGGAGGACCAAGTCGCCTTTAGTAAAAGTGCATGGAGAAACGGTTTGATCGAAATGACTTTTAACACGTTTCTTTTGGGCTTTGATCGCAATTGCAACAATATGATGGGTCTCATCTAGCCTCTCAAGGTAAAGTAACTGCTCCTCTTCAAGCAAGGTATTAGGCAGTAGTTCGATAGCTAATTTCAATGAAGGGATTTCACACTCAATCAGGAGTTTTTCCTCTAAACCATAAACCAACTAGAACAAAGTAAATCTAGTGGCTTCCTTAGCCGATGTTCGGTAAGCCCAAAGAGACGATAATAACATAAGTTTCCAATCCTTTTTGTGTTTCCTAATGGTTCGTTGAAGCATAGTAATCACAACTTTGTTAATTGCTTCAACTTGGCCATTGGCCTATGGATAGTAAGTAGTTGAGATATCATGGCAAAGACCCAACTGAGCAGTCAACTCTACCATCATGTACTAATAAAAATGTGATCCATGGTCAGTGAAAATGGCTTAAGGGATGCCGAAACGGGCTATGACATGGTTCAAGAGGAACCGAGCAACAATGATACCGTCAAAATTATATGTGGACATCGCCTCGGCCCATTCAGTGAAGTAGTCAATGGCAATGATGATATAGCCATTCCCCCTGGCTGAGCAAGGGTTACATGTCATGAAATCAATGCCCCATTTAACAAATGGGCCAACGGAAATGACTAGGTGTAAGGGTTTTGGCAGGGTGCGCTGCTTGCGGTTAAAAATCTGGCATTCATGGCACTTCTGAACAGCCATAATACAGTCCTTGAAAATGGAAGGCCAGAAATAATCGGGGCAAATTTTTTTATGAGAAGTTGCATAACCTGACATGTGACCACCACATGCCCCAGAGTGGAAGTCATTCAAGACTCGTTCAACCACTTCAAGGGTTAGACATTTGTGGAGAACAGAGACAACACCGACTTGGTATAATGTATCACCAAGAATCCGATAAGGTTGAGAATGATGCTGAATGCAACGTCATTCGGATTGAGACAACTTAGATCGAAAGGTTTGGGTTTGAAGATGAAAAGTGATATCCTCATACCACGGGTAAAGAGTGCTGATGGGAAACAAAGTTTCTTTAGGAATATGCTCAGTAAAATTAGTGGAAGTGCTTACTGAAGGAAGGGCGCAAATCAATTCAACAAAAATAAGAGATTTATTTGATTTTGCGATAGTAAACTCTAAATCAAGCTCTTGTATGATAACAATCCATTTAGAGTACTTGCCCCCAAGTAATTGATAAGTCAAAATGTAAGTCATGGGGTTGTAGTCAGAAATCACCGTGGTCTTCCGAAGAAGAATATAGTGACGAAATCTTTGAACAACATGTACTGTTTCCAAAGCAAGTTTCTTGACATGAGAATATTGAGATTTAGTGTCAATGAGATTTCGGCTTAAATAATAAACCACGTGTTCATTACCATTGTCATCATCTTGAACTAAGACCATAGTAATGGTACTATCGGTTGCAACCAAATAGAGGAAATAATCACGGCGATAATCAGAGGGATGTAGTAAAGGAGCACTGATGAGTGCATTCTTTAGGGCATTGAAGGATTTTTGGGAAATTTCATCCCAAACGAATAAATCCCTTGGTGAGGTTAGGGTAGTTATGGAAAAAACAATGAAGAAAGTTAGCCTTTCCTTGCAAACTTTGCAATTGATGCAGTCAGGTAGGAGCAGGTAATTTTACAATAGCCTCAACTTTCAGAGGATCTATTCGGATACCTTCACGGGATACAACAAAACCTAAGAGCCGAATAGATTCCACACAAAAGACACACTTATGCGGATTAAGATGAATATTGTAGTGCTAACAATGCAAAAATATGGCTCGAAGGTGGTCTAGATGGTCACGACATTTAGCAGAATGAGTTGGTAAGTAATCCAAATAAGGTTGAACAATGTGTCAAATATCATGAAAAGCATATGACGTTACTCTCTAAAATGTAGAATCAATGTTTTTCAAGCCAAAAGGGAGCTTCTTATAGGAAAAAGATCCCCATGGACAGATAAAGGCCATCTTGTGTTGATTAGTGGATGATATGTTAATCTAGTTGTAACTAGAAAAGCCATCCATAAAAGAGAAAATTTCTCTCCCAGCACACTCATTGATTATTTGATCAATAAATGAAATGGGGTAGTTATCTTTTGGGCATGTGCGATTGATGTTGCAGTAATCAACACAAACTCGGATCGTGCCCTTCTTTTTAGTAACAGGTACACTATTAGAAACCCAATCTATAAATGGGATAGGATAGATAAAACAAGCTATTAAAATCTTTTAAACCTCTTCCTTAATAGCAACAACCTTCCTAGGATGCATGGGACGAAACCGTTGAGGAACATACTTCACGCCAGGATATGTGGGTATTTCATGCACCACAATAACTGGATGAATACTAGACATTTCCTCATATGACCAAATGACGACATCACGAAATTCTTTAAAAGGATTGGGGTAAACCTTGGTCTCATCAGGAGAGCAAGAAACCCCAATATGAATGTTCTCAACAATCCCAGGCTTAACGGAAATGTCGAGATGCATGGTTGCATTAATGTTCCCAATATTACCTTCAGACAAGTCTTCATGCACCAAAATAGGTGTTTGAAGTGGATGCATCAGGTTATGAGAAATGAAAGCTTCAATACATGATGGAATTACACTTAGGCTTGGAAGAAACAAAGAACGATGATGAATATCATTCCAAGGAGTTTCATCAAGCTTCAAAAATACTCTCGTTGGTGGGGAATGCTCGTTTAAACGATTTGGGGAATCCCAAGAACCAAGCCAAGGATATTGCACATAAATATCCAGATTCATTCTGAAAACATCATGAATTTCCAAGGCAGCCGCTGAAGCTGAAACAATCTCATGGTAAGCCTGTTCCAATGGACTTAGCGGCATGAAATCACCAAACAAATCAATTTGATCCAGAGAAGGAATAATCCAAGGATCTATAGAGACAAAGATCATATTGATCGAGGAGGCATTTGGAGGTGGGAGAGAAAAAGTTCCCATTAAAGCATAATCTTTAAAAGACCTGCCCCCACGCTGTCATATGTAATGTCGGTATTTCCCACATATGGAACGTTACCGTTCGAAGCACTAGAAGAGAAAAAAGAAAATTGGTCAATGATGACTATTTTTCCTTCATGGGGAAAACGAAGCACCCGAAACAAATAGGAAACCACACAAATCATGGCACAGGTCCAACTTCGCCCAAGAAGAAGGTTGTAATTAAGATTTACATCTACAACTTCCACTTCTAACTCAACAGTCTTTCCTTCCAAAGTTATAGGCAAATTTGTGAGAATACCATACCGACAAGTCTCTGCCATCAAAGGCCTCCAAGGTGTTCGGGGACTGGTTAAGGGGCAGAGAGCCAATGGCCTTCCAACATGAAACAAACATGATGCAGGTGGAATCACCTTCATCAATGAGAATCCGATGGATTGTTTTTCCTTTTATAATAACTTGAATGAGAAAAGTAATGTGATGAGGAAGATGAGGAACATGGTTTTCAAGATAGAAAGTAATCAAACTAGAATCAACAGGATCAATAGCTCCTATAGCAGATAATAACGATTTCCACTGTATTGGACATGTCTGGAGGACTTGCCAAGAAGACATTGCCGAAGGCGCTTGAGCTAGATCTTCGAATATATTGTAATGTTGTGTAGCTCTAGCGTTCGGATTATAGGATGATTTCTAAAGTACACCTTTAGGAGGTGGTCGGATAATGGATTCATTATTAGATTTCTCAATATGGAGCGGATTGGAACTAGGTGGAGTAGAAGCAGAAGGTACATCAGTGGCTTCCTTAACCACCATCTACTTAGGAGGGGTTTGATAATCTTTCAATCGAGTAGCGACAAAGATGGTAAATGAAAACTGCATCATGAAAACTTGAGAACCAAAGGAGGTAGATGATCCACCCCACTACCCCACACCTACGTAACCATATGCCGTAGTAATGGGAGGCTGGTGGTGTTACACAATAATTTGTCACTGCTTTCACCCCAGTCCTTCTACTGTGTCATGTGTCCAAGTAAAACATGCTCATACTGAACAAATTCTCTCTTATGTTTCCAATTGACCCACTTTTCCTAAGTTTTCTGCCTCATCGTGAGAATGGACTTAATATACGCGATGGATGGCGGTCATACACAATCCAGTCATCCATCGCGGAAGTACATCTATTTCCCGCGACGATCAGATTTCATGCTCCGGCGTGAGGCTATCTGCTATCTTTAGCGACGGTTTGACTGGCTACATTACCTACTAGCGATGTCAACGCTAAAGCTTAGTTATAAACTTGCGATGATCCAGATTGGGCGAATTCGTTCCAACAGTCGGCCTTCTGGATGTCTCCAGACCTGGTTGTTGGCATAGTTTGTGTCGCCCTTCCTCCTCTGGTATGGCAGTTCCGTCATTTGTGCTACCTTCCTTGGGGATGAGCTCTCTCTTCCACATTTTATGGAGACTCCTTCTCCTATTTAAACACTCACTTTTGATATGATTGGCTAGTTGGTAATTCCTTGGATTTAGAAGTGCTGTTAGTGCTTTTGAGTTTGATAGATAGCTGGTGTGGGTGTGACAAGTGTGAGATTGTTGATAGCTGGTGCGGGTGTGACAAATGTGAGATTGTTGATAGCTTGTGGAAGGTTGTGAAGTGCCCTTAACTTTGTGTTAAAACTTATGAGTGAGATAAAGACATTGTATGTTGGGAGATCCATCTTCAAAGAGTGAATGCTTGAGAAACACACTGGTTGGACCCTCTGAAGGCTTGCAATGTCAAGACTCAGTGGTAAGCTTGATTTTATTTCATTATTAATACAATCAATGATGTTTTCCTATGTCTTGTATGTAATTTACTTGATAGCTCATGACTTCTTGACTTTGTGAGTAAATAGATCATTGTTGTTTTCTGGTTACGTGCTTTGTTGTATTTCCTTTGCATTGTTTCAGGTTGGTCATTCATTGAGGAGAAGGAAGCAAAAGCTGGAGCAGCGCAATGGAACTTCATCGACCACCGGTTGAGGTAGGCCTCCAACTATGACTGCTTAAGGAAATCTATTGTTGATCTTTCCTTGCTGTGACTAGACCCACTCCAGGGCTAGAGGGGTTACCTCTGTCCGCAGAGGGAACACTTTCCTGCATCAAAAGTTGGCGACTCCACTGTGGAAGTCTGTCCTATGTTCTTCTCTTGTTTTGATTTTGATTTGGTCTCTCTTGAATTTTGGGGATTAACTATCAATTTTTTGGGTCACCTAGAGCGATCTAGGGAATCCCTCTATTGTCTGTAGGATTGACTAGTTTTTGTTTGGGAGTTTTTTGTTCGTTTGTCATTGTTTTTAACATCATCATAGAAAATAGTTTAACAGTCGCGCCGACATCGCGCTCACTCTTTTGTAAAATCCTGTGCATCACTGAATGCCATCGCACAGTCGTGACGACTCCTGAAATCGACACGTCACAGAAAAGACGTGTACTTTCGTGACGATGTCGTTCTGTTGCTACAACTAGTTGTTGATCAGCGCTAGTTGCTTGTGTAGTTGCCACAATGATTATTGTAGAATTGTTTTTTCAATTCTACCTCCTGAATTCACCAGTCCTCTTGATCCCTTGCTTCTTTTTCTCTTGCTCAACAACTTGTTTTCGGCTATTTATGGTTAAGGCACTTTTGTCTTTGTTGAATGAATTTTGCATTTTTTCCTGTGTGACCTAGTTCGTTCTTTCAAGTTCCTGAATCAATTAGCTTGGTTGCTGGTTTGCCCAAGGTTCGTTTGCAACTTTCTTGTTGGTCTGATTGAACCTTCCCCATTGCTTGTTTCTGGTTGATTTTTAGTGACAATTATTGAACCAATCTTTGGTATTGATTCGATTTCTTTTCACTACCGAACATAGATCACGATTATTTGGATCGACCGGTTTTTCCACGCTTTCTTGTTTGTTTCTTTTAAATTTTAGAAGATAAAAATCAAAATATTGTACTCATTTAGTATACGAAAGTGAAAGTAAATTTGCATTTCAAGTTTGCATATTGAGAAGCAAATGATTAAATCTCTCATTAGTAGTATCTGTGCACTGTAGGGATTGATGTCTGTATGCATTGAGTGACTGAATTTGTTTATCTTGGTTTTCTTAGTTTGGGAGTGATCTCTCTACCTTCCTGTAGGTAGGTGTTCATTGAAGTAAAATGATATTTCACCCATTCTAGCTGCATCCTAGGTTTTGTTGTATACATACGGTAAGTCCCGAAAACTGAAACATAATTCAAGATCAACTTTAAAATGAACTGAATAAACTTAACAACGCATTGGAACATAACACACACTATTTAGAGGTCTAGGCTAGAGACGTGCTCTGGCGTCGTTAAACCTAGTCACTATTGCTTTCTTTCAAGGTTGGGTTATTCCTCCTTCTGTGACTCAATAGCGGCCTAGTACAGAATTGTGCTCCCATGTACCATCGAGTATATGTTGAGAGACCCCACTAGGTTATCATCCTATATCCTTAGGAAGCCGTGTTTTCCGCCTTGCAAACCGTAACGAACAAACACAACATTCGGGAAGATTGACTGCCGTACGGAAAGTCCTTGGTTTTCATATGGCTGCCAAGGTGTATATGCAATTTTATGGGTTGTTTGGTAAACCTTTTGCCTATTTCTCCAGAGTAGTCACTTTCGTTCCTTTTCGGAGTCCCTAAAATAAAAGGTCCATATGAGCACTTTTCACTTCAGGCTCATTAAATATTCGAAGGCGACTAGAGTCATCTTTTCATCCTTTTCTCGACTCTTTAAAGATGAAAAAGTCAAGTTTTGTTCTTGTGTCTTAAAATTTATTTGGCCATGTTCACATTTACCCTTTTAGATCTTGTTTGCATTTTAGTTTGTGTAGGGTTCTTTCTCATTAGTTTTCCTAGGATTTTGAATTGAATCACCCTGGCGGAATCACTGGTCCCGTCTCCCGTTCCAAGTGACCAAGGGTATCCATACTCTGTAGCTTCCGAGGTATCAGTTGTTAGTGATACTCTTCCCATTATCCTGAGTATCCAACCGCTTAACTCTCGTGCTCCAAAGGACAAATCCTACAACATCCGTTGGAACCCCATTTGGAAGCCTTCCAAAGAAGACTTTCCCGTTACTCCTCCTAGTGTTTCAGTCCCGATGTCTTCCTCCGACATGAATGAGACGACCCTCGTCTCTGGTGAAGAATCCTTTGCGGCAGAAGGTGGAATATCTATGCCTATAGAAACTTTGCCTTTCCATGTTACTTCCCTTGATGTCACATTGCCTTTACGCTATAATGCTTTGGCGGACATCATCAGTTCTAGATCTCCCCTTTCGAGTTCCATATGGTCTCGTACTGTCCCTCCAACTTCAGAGCCTTTTAAACCCCAGATCCAAAATGTGCCCATCACATCTGTTCTGACCATTCCAACCATTTGTGTGGCTTCTTCAACCCTTGTTGTCAGTGCCGCCACTACTTCTTCAGTGGTGACTACTATTTCCACGCCTTCTGTTGGTCCTACCAACAGTGGCCCAACGACAGGAGTTGTTAATCCGACACTAAGTGCCCCACCTTCTTTTGGTTCCATTCCAGTAGCGGGGGCATATGATCAATATATACAAGCTCTTTGGAATCGGGATCCTCAAAATCTGTTTCATTATTATGATTCTCGCGGAGCTCATATCTATTACCCCGGACCTATGCCATCTCAACCCGCGGTTGAGGTCACAGCTCCATTGTCTGTTGCTTGGGGCACCACTGCTTATCATGGTGGCCAAGTGCCACCTGCAAATCTCCAAGGACCACCTTATCAAGGTCAGCCGTCTTACGCGCAGCCCTCTCATGGACAGTAGTATTACGAACAACCTTATCCAGGGCAACCTGGAGGCCCACAAGGACAACCCTCCCAGGGATAACCTTCGGCCTTTGGTGGTTCATCTTTTACCTATTTCGAGCAACCTTCTAGTAATCTAGGACAACATTACATACGACAAGGCCAAGCTGGTATCTAGCAGGGCTACCCTTCTGGGTAAGTTGGTTAGCCTCAAATCTAGCAAGGTCAACCCATTGTCAGTATAGTCAACCATCTGGACAAATTGGTCAGCCTCAAATCCAACTAGGCCAAACAACTGTCCAGTTTGCTTAGCCATCCAGCCAGTGAGGACAACCCTTAGTTGTGCAAGGTCAACCCAACACCCAGCAAGCTCAACCTTCTGGGCAAATGGGTCAACCTCAATCTCAACCAGGTCAACCTTCTAGCAGGATGGCTTAGCCTTAGTTCTCCCAAGGACATCCGTCTAGGCTTGCTCAACCGGGCACTCAAATGAGTGTTGCTTCTCAAGCTCCACCCAGTTTTCAGCCCCAGCCTGGGCTCCAGACCCTCTTTGGCCTTCAAACTCAGGTTGGGCCCCAAACCCAACCTGTTTATCAAGTGCAACCTGGCTCCCAGGCTCAGTTTGGAGCCCAGCCGCCTTATAATTTTCAGCAACCTCAAGGGGAAATTCAATTTTCCCCATACCAAAATTATCAACAACCACAGGTTAACCCTTATCATAATTTTCAGCAACCATATGTTGCTCTTGTGGGTCAAGTTGGTAATCAATGGAATGCAGGGGGTCAAATCCAGGGTCAATCATCCAGTTACAGCTACAACCCCTATGGATAAAATCCTTACGGGCCAAATCCGTCTGGAAAAAATAAATGGGGGCAACAAGGAACTGGTGCGAAATCTAGTGCTGTTTCTTATCCGCGGCCTCAGATGTCCTTCAACCCTCAATTACCCTTTTTGGCGACGTTGGAATTACCAGATGTGTCCAAACTAACAAATGATCCCATTCTTCATAATCTGTATTGGCCGCCGGTTCCAACTAAAATTCCAGGTGATTGTCCCAAGT
>APFE030079066.1:134615-179847 GCA_000404065.3 Pinus taeda | reverse complement strand
AAAGGCACAACAAATGCTTGAAAATGAACAAGGGATGATCAATGATACAAGAATAGCTGATGAAACCAGGATTATTTCAAACTCATTGGACTCCATTGCAGATAATACACCATTATTCCAAGATCTCATAAACATTCAAGTGCCCCGCTATCAAACTGAGGGTTTACCCACTTGCCTTGTTCCTACCAGAGTTGGTGTCAATCTATGTATGCTCATTACACACCTCCACTTAATGCAGGGGCCAGTAGTGCAAATGTGAGGTATGGGTACTCAGTACCTCCATGGTTGGAAGCTACAAATTGGAATCAATCATATGGCATCAGTCAACCATTTCCTAATCAACCCTTGACTGGTAGGCCAACCTACCTGGCTCAAGAAGGTAACTCATGGAGTTTTGGCACTCAAGATTCTCAAGGCCATAAAGAATAGGGGTATCATATGTTTTTGGTTCTAACCACATTATGATGTGGATTTTGGATGGATTGTATCTTTTTCTTGGCACAGAAACATTTTGGCTTACAACACTAGATTGTATTTTTTTCATGTCACAGAAACATTTTGGCTTACAACACTAGATTGTATATTTTTCATGTCACAGAAATATTTTGGCTTACAACACTAGATTGTATCTTTTTCTTGTCCCAAGAAACATTTTGGCTAACAACCTAGTAGTGATTTCTTGTGGCAACCTAACTGTGTGTTGATAAGAAATTTGCAATGGAATATGTCTTTCTGTAAAATATTAATTATGATAAAACTATTTCTATAAAACCACGCGTAAAAGCACATGGAGCTGGTACGACACCTATCCACCGTGGAGCTCATGTGTTGGCTACCGTATCCAACCTTAAATGCATCTGTTCGCGCCATTTGAAAGGTTCGTTTGGGCTCATTCCTGCGATGTTTGGGAATTCAATAATAACATTTCAAGTTGCATATGAAAAAGGCTAAATACAGAAATCAATGAGGAGGCAATCTACGAAATTCAATGAGATTTGATATGTTAATCATAAGAAATCATTTCAGTTCCAAGATGCATGAGTTTACAAAATCAGAAGTTAAAAAAAAAGTAAAATATCGCATGGAAATAATAGCGGATTAGCTCGATCATATTATATTGCAAGTCTTCGAAGTTTTAAAAATAGGGTCGAACACAGCTCTCATCATCTAAGAATGAAAAAGCAACCAGAAAAGCTCAAAAGCATCATGAGATTAAAAAAGGTCAACTGTAACCTATCAATCATTGAGAATGACCACAACATGACAATGAGGTACCCTGCATGTGTGACCAAATTTGCAAAACAAATATTTCAGTTTTCCCAAGTCAATGATATTGGACTCGACCTGACTGAATGCCACATCTGAGTTCTATAACACTGCCCAAAGGCGCTAAAGACTTATAACAACCTCAAAAAAGATACCAAACGACAGATAGTTGATCACTGTAGCATAGAGAAATTCACTGACCCAGAGCAAAACCAGACTTTCCAATTGGTGTTAATTCAAGTCCTTTATCTGAATTCACTATAATATGTTAGTGTCCGCTACTGAAGATTGAGAAGGCCTAAAGTTGCCTTCATTAAGGTACCTTTCAGCTAAGGCAGCATGCATCGCAACACCAAGTGGGAGAACATTTTCATCAATGGTGAATAGTGAAGTGTGTGGTTCATGTATTGATCGACATGTCTCGTCTTTCATTCCAAAGAGAAAAAAGCCTGCAGGTATAACCTCGGTTTAAAAAGCAAAGTCTTCTCCAGGCATGAGAGGAGTTGCAATTTTTAGATTATGTGCACCAAATAGATCAGCTGCAACTTTGCAAACATGATCATGCATAATATGGTCATTCACAGTTGGAGGAATAAATGGATACTCCTTTTCTAAGAATTCCACAGTTGCAGTGCACCTCTGAACAAGAGATTGGCCTACAATAATCTGTAATAGTTTGACATGTAAGATTTCTCTCTAGTTAATAGAATGAAAAATTGAAGGCAAGAAAAAAGTAGTTTCAAGGGTTTTCTTTTATTTCAAATTCATCAACAGAGGTTGTTGATACCTTGGCAACTGATTCTCAGCTCGGGTGAACTGAAAAAGGCACTTGTAGGTTGGGTGGCGAACTCGATCCGCAGCGAGACTGGTTAGACTCCTTTTATCATCCATGGAAATATGTTAAATGTTGTTTAATTTTAAGATGTTAAGTTAGCAAGCACCAGGGATTTGATTTTAAGGATTTAAATTATGAGATCATGATCCATTAAATACAAATTTAACTCTATAGATTTAGCAAAGTATTTGAAACTAATAAGAATGTTGACTACCAGCTTGTTTTACTACTCACTTGTAGAATATTTCAGAGTAACCATTTACAGATTAGGAATTCATTCTCACTGATATGTATGTATTTGTATGAGTATTATACAATTTCGAAAACCAAACAAAATAACACTTATTTCTAGAAATTCTAATGAAATTTAGGTGTAATAGATGGAAAGACTAGGTGATAGTGAGTAAAGAAAAATGATTAGAAAGTGGTATAAAAAAGAGTGATACAGTTTCATAATCGGCGAAGACAAACAATAAGTTGCTTTTGGTATACGTACTGAGAAACCTATGAGACAAATGAGTAAAATTTTAAAAGTGTGAAAATACTAGAAACATATATATGAGATTTTGTAATGCACCAATGTGATTGTAGTACACAGTGAACCTTTTCATTAAAATACACAACATAAAACAATATATATATATATATGTTCCACATAATCATGAAAAAACCTTTGGGCATAATTTAATGGGAGCCCAACTAAAAGAAATTAATAACAAACCTTGAGGTTGTCTCCATGCAATATTGATTCTTCATTTACACACTCATAATTCAATTTCCATCAGATAAGTAATTAAAAAGAAACTTTTACAGTCCACATCAGGTATAAGAGAACTATGTACGCTACCGTGCAGAGGATCTTATTTTCTTCCCAACTAAATCCCCTGTAGGGAAATGTCGCTCGAAGACTTGTATTAGCAAGAGATCCTGTACATATGCTGGTAACTAGATTAAAGTTTAACTAACTAGGGTACAGGAGAGGTAGCAACAACCTAATTCTAGAACACATAACAAGAATAAAAATTGTTAATACCGGAACCATAAGAGGTGCCTTCTATTACACAAGAAATAAGTAACTTATTGTCTAGGAAATTAGTAAAACTAAATTAATATAGCGCTAGTAACAAAGACCTTATCCTAAACTGAAATTAAAAAATTGACTATTGTAGTCTTTTAAGAGGGAGATCCAAATGGAGCTCCACGGTTCACTACGGTCAGAATTACAAATTGCATTGAACGAGTGTACAGAGGTCTGCAAATAAAGAAACCACAGTGTACAAAGAAAACCAAACAAAATAACACTGTTGAATTGAATGAGTGTACAGAGGTCTACAAATAAAGAAACCAGTTTTGTAACTCTAAAGAACTGTGTAACGCTAAATAGATGAATCAACAGTCTAATCTATTTTGAATATTACAAAACAGTTTACACTCGTCTAATCAACAGTTTACGGTCAGAATTACAAATTGCATTGAACGAGTGTACAGAGGTCTGCAAATAAAGAAACCACAGTGTACAAAGAAAACCAAACAAAATAACACTGTTGAATTGAACGAGTGTACAAAGGTCTGCAAATAAAGAAACCACAGTGTACAAAGGTAAGAATTAAAGGAATTACTACAAGGAACCCGTGATGGGTAATTCAATTTCATATAAATTCGAAATGTTTTCCACAGTTCTGATAAACTATGTGGCAACATTCATAGAACAAACTGTAAACAGCCCATAAACCCTAAACCCTCATATACCCATAAACCCATAAACCCATAAACAACAAACAGCCCATAAACCCATAAACCCTCATAAACAACAAACATCCGATAAACCCTAAACCCTCATAAAGAAATCCTAACAAAATGCCATAAAATACTATTAAAAAGGTTACAAAATATCCAAAACACAGATGTTGTGTTGAAAAACACAGAGTGCAGCTGGTAGGATTAAAATCCTACCGGATACATGCTCGCCGACCTTCCCCGGAGCTCGCCAACCTACAACGACCTCTTCCACACGAAGGTCCACACCTGCAACAAGAAGAAAAAAAAAAATTAGCAACTGAAAACCACAAAAAAACCACAAAAAACCAGCAAAACAACATTTCACCTCCAGCTTACTAAAATAGCGACCGACTCCTCCCCAAACAACAAAATCCCTGAATAAGACCAGCAACAGAGAAATGCAGACCAAGAAATCCAGGCGGAACAACAAAAGTAAAGAAGAAGCGCTGTGCGAACATCATACCCTGCAACACCAGCAAACAAGTCAACCAGTGCCTGCATACCAGGCGAAGAGCGCAGGTCCACAAACCTTGTCGCATGAACAAACGCCTCTACCAGCACCACAATAGGCGACCAAGCGCGCAGGTTCCGGGGCGGTTCTGCGCCATCTTTGGGGGGGGGGCTTCGCCCAACAACCGGCCCCGAGCAGAAACACAAAGGGCAAGCACAACATCGCAGGAATGAGCCCAAACGAACCTTTCAACTGGCGTGAACAAACGCATTTAAGGTGGCATACGGTAGCCAACACATAGAGCTCCACGGTGGACAGGTGTCGTACCGGCTCCATGTGCTTTACGCGTGGCTTTGGGGACGTGGCGGGGAGTGCGCACATGTATTGGCGACCCTCCCCTAGCTTATAAATATGGGATTTGAATGAAATAGATCTAACCATATGATACGGAACACGATATAATTAATTTCGTTTTCCATAAATTTAATATTTTGACTTTCGATCAAAATTTAATTTAGTTTTCCATAAATTTAATATTTTTTAAATTCGATCCTAATTTTATTTCAAAGAAATAAAATATGGCTTATAAATATCGGATTTGAATTAAATAGATCTAACCTTATGGTATTTTATAACACAATATTATTTGCAGTAGTCTATAATGCGACTTTTTGAAAGCTTTTTCGGCGGATTTTTCCGGTCAAAATCCGGCAGCAATTCATGGAATCCCAAGTTTGATAGCTAAGTTTCTGCACAATCAATGGCTCCCAGGGTTTTTCAGGGCGCTGAATCCAAATATGCAGTCAAAAAACCATTTTAACTGCTAAAAATCAAGATTTAACCTCATTTCTTTCGCCGGATTCCGTCACCGGAATCTCCAAAAAGTCGCATTATAGACAACTCCATATTATTTAAGTGGAACACGATATAATTAATTGATTTTTCCATAATTTAATATTTTTGACTTTCGATCATAATTTTATTTCAAAGTAATAAAAGATAGAGTAATTATACTAATTAGCCATAATCACTGTTTTGAAAAGCATCTCTTTTAAAGGAATTTTGACGTTTACGCCTATAACATTGTGGAAAGAATAACAATTAGATAACATGTGTCTATTTTTTTTACATATTTTTTTTGTTTGTGGTTAGGTTTTTAATTATTTTAATTAATTTTTAAATAAATAATTTTTCTGTGAGAAAAAAAATTATCTATTTTTTTAACAATTTTTGTGTTTTTGTTAGGTTTTAATTATTTTAATTAATTTTTAAATAAAAATAATTTTTTTGTTGGAAAAAAATCTATAAATATATTCTTGTGAAAGAAGAACCAAAATTATATGTTTATCATATTAAGTATTATATTTTACGAAAAATTATAAACAAAGTCGAAAGTCCAAGCAAGAAAACAGGACATGTAGATTTGCTAAGAAACCCCAAAGGGAGTAATTGAAAACCAAAAAATAAAACTTTAAAAGGGGCAAAATATACAAGCCAGAAACCTCAACAAAACAAAATGTTGGCCAAATAACTAGTCAAGAAGTTGGGCACAAGCCACCTAGATAACCCCAACCTAAAAGCCCAGAGCAGGCCTTCATAAAAAAAAATGGGAAGACACCCCGCAAAAACCTATGGCGAACCCTAGGCGGTTGACAACACTAGAGGAAATTATGACGAATAAGCATCAATAATTGTAGTTTGCACCATGAAAGAGGCACGAATTAGGTCCATAGTGGCAAGGAAGCCACCACAAACCCACTCCCTCAACTCCCCACACGCATCCAAACACAAGCAGCGTACCGATGAAGCCACAAAAGCCCAATAATGGAACCACACCAAGAGGAAACAACACGGAGAAAACAAAGTGACTACCCACCGAAGGCAACAACAGGAAAAAACAAAATCAACAACACCCAGGTAGGCATTGTTGATCTAGAGCAGCAAAAGTAGTGAGGAAGAGGGGGTTGCGTCGGCTAGGGTTCCAGCTGTTGAATCCCCTCAAAGTTGAGATCTAAAAAAGCTAAGTAGCAAGGGTTCGCAAAAAATCGCGAGAGAGGAAGGTTCTCTTTTTGAACCTCTATCTTCAATTTTTATTTATTATTAATGGTATTAAAATTTATTTTACATTTTATCTTATTAAAATAATTTTTAATATTATATTATTTATGAAGAATTATTTTCAAAAATACGGTAAAAGAGTAAGTCGAGTTTAGGAGATACCATTCAATGACGAACCATCTTGTTACTCTTAGGATAATTTCAGAGGAATGTCGCAATAATAAAATGATTTTTTTCATTGTTTTGTTAACTTCAGAAAATATTTTGACATGTTCTTAGGACAAAGCTATGGAAGAGGTTGTAAGAGATAATTGTTCTTATCAAATTAAGGTTTGTTATGACAAGGTTGTACAATAATGTTATTAATAAGTGTAGGACCACTGAGGGTTGGATGGAGGAAATTAAATACAATATTGGAGTCAAGCAAGGGTGTCCTTTATCCCATATCGTTTTTGGCATATACATTGATAAGCTAGAAGATTGTTTGGAAGATGCAAGTTTTGTTGGCCCCGCACTCACTTGTATGGTCATATCTCTTCTCCTTTATGCTAATGATATTGTTCTTTTGGAAAGGAACCATTACGATCTTGGCAAGCAACTCATAATCCTCCATGATTTCTGCTCCAAGATGGATATGACTATATAATACCAACAAAACTAAAGTCGTGATCATTAAATCCAAAAAGATCACCTATGATACTTTTATTCATGAAAACAACTCCTTGGAGGGAGTTCCTTCATATAAATATTTGGGAATTAACATCCATCATAAGATAAATTAGAATTATAGCATTGATAAAAGGATAAAAGGAGGTTGGAAAGCTTACTATGTGTTTGAAAACAATTTTAAGTCAACATATCTTTGGATTTGGGACAAAAAGAAGCTCCTCTTTCAAACTCCTGTCACTCCTGTTATTTTATATAGATGTGAGGTTTGGGGTTGTAGTATATCTGGAGAGTCATGGGGGAATACTAAACAAATCCCAAAGTAGTCTCTATCTTATCCTCTTGATTGAAGCAAGCCAGTCCCTAATGAAAGCATGGATATGGCCAGGTATCTTATGTATAGGAAGAATTTAGACAACATGGATGCCAAGAGGTTTCTTGAAATTGCTTCTAACTCTAGCCAAAACCTCCACCTTTTGCTGAAACAAGGATGGCATAAGGATGCCTAGTATTGGCTAGACCATTAGGGAATAAAGGAGGTGTTGTCATTGCTACAACACCCTCCAAAATTTTGGCCTACGCTCAATTTCAGAGCCTTCCTTGGTCTTATACATTTTCATCACAAACATTGAAACTCATTCCATGTGTTTTCTTGAAGTGTTTTGGTCCCTTTTGCAATATAGGAAAAATGTTGTCTTTTTGCATGTTAGTTGTCACATCATGTGTTTAAGCCTGCTTTGGTGGTTTCAAGAGGTCCTGTTTGTGTAAATGATTTGTTCTAACCATGTAAACATCTGTCGCACTCATTTCCAAAGTTTTAAGTATTGTCGCACAAATGTCGTCATGGTCATCGCAAAGGGTATCTTAAGTGTCGCACTTGTCGTAAGTTGTCGTAAAGTTGTCGCACTGAGGGAAATGCATTGTTCATGTGTCATGGATGATCTATGTTTCTGGGTATTCAAGTATTATAAATGTGTGATCGTAGTTGAAGTCTTATCACTATTCACATTAGTCTCATTGATCCTGCACTTAACCATTTTCTAAGAAACTTCCCGACCAAGAAACCTAGCTTCACTGGGCCTCCCTGAACTGCGCATTGTGCAGTCTTAGTCCTCTAGATGTGACCTTGCCACTTGGCACTACACAATGCACAGTTTCTGCCTCCCAGGACTGCTGCATTGCACAGTTTTAGTGCTCAAACCTCTACCTTGGCTCCCATATTTGTGAAATTCCTCCTCCCATCCTGGCCCTAACTGCACATTGCACAATCACTGGCCTCAAGCTCATTTCCTGAGCCTACACAATTGTGCAATGGACCGGTCTCCCTTCTCTCTCGGAATTGCACATTGTGCTCTCCCAGTGCTCTTCCTGTCAGTTTGTCACACTAATCTCCAGAATTGCGCAATTTTCTCCCTCAGCCCAGCATGAACTACGCATTCCACAGTCTCAAGGCTTAAGGATCCCAATGACTACTTGAACGGTGCAGTCACTGAGCCCCTTTCCCAACTTCCCATTTGGTTCTGGCTCAGTCAATGGATCAATATGCACAATCTTAGACTAGGGGGTTTTTAGATGGATGTCATCTCGTAATGAGTGAATTGTAGAAATAGGTACCTTATCATGACATTATGATATCACGAAGAAGGAGATGAAGGAAGAAACATGCTAAAACACGTTCTTGTGGCTGAGTTTGCAAGATGATCAATCCAAAGAAAGCAAAGGGACATCAGTTTGTGATCACCATTCAAGCTTGAGATCATGGAAGATTCCTTATCACGAAGTCATGCAGAGGTGGAAAGAAAAGAATTCTCAAGTAGATCTTCAATGCACAATAGTAGTTGTGGCTTGACATTTCCACATATGATCAAGAAGTCTATGTCATAAGTGTCATGCCATGCCATGTCATGAGTTGTCACATGCCACAACATTGTGGTTAATGATGTAAATTATGTTTCGAAAATGTATTGTAAAGTGGAAGTCCAAAGGACATGTATGGAACACGAAGAGTCATGTAAAGTTGAAAAGTCATAGAAGTCAAACAATCATGAGGGTAGATGAAGAGTCACAAGGAAGGTGGAGCATCACCTCCTGATTGTTACATATACACCCTCATTGTAAGAGCAAAGGAATTTTTCACCTTGGCTCCTCTCGCAAGACATTAGAGAGATAAGCTAGCTATTTTGAGGAGCAAGGAGTGGCTCCAATACTCCACTATTGGAGCTAGTGGTGTTCATTGTATACATGTGTCTTGGAAATTTTACTTAATATGATAAGCCCTATGGGAAAGCACGTTCTTCATGCATGGATTATGGATATTTGTAAGACTATTTTGTGAATATTTGTAATTCATGGTTGCTTTCATTTGTGCTAACGTAGTTGAACTATTTCAGTTATTTTGGTACTTATCATATTGACAATGTGTTGTAATTTCTATTATCGTTGTGGCATCCTTGTGGACTATTCCGCTAAATATTAGATATAACTTCCTTATTACATTGGTTACAATGACCGTTGCATCTCTGTTGACTATTCCGCTTGATGTTGCACGGATACTTCTTATTCATGTGTGTCTCTACTAGGGTGGTACTACTACCTCTCTCTTAGAGGCTCAATTCTCTTCCCCTCCGCAGTCAAATAACTTTGACACACATATGATTTAATACTCACTAGGCACACCCCCTTGCTTTTCGAAGGTGAATTTGCACTCCTGTCTCTTGCTAACAGCGAGAGCCAAGGCATATCTTTAAGATAACCGAAAACCAAGCCATATTATGGATGAGGATCCTATTCCAAACGATGTGAGGTCTAATTGGGACCACATATCGGGGAGACCCCTTGAATGTTGGCAGTTCTAGCACTGTCAACATTTCTAACGCTAGAAGGCAGGAAACCAAATTTTTATGGATGATAACCTCACCAACCCCAATCTTAATTCCTCTAGTCAAGGCAATAATATTCCCAACACCTCCCCTGCGCACACTCTTGAAGTTGGTAATTCTTCTCATCCTGAGAATGTACAAGCTTATGGAATATCTTATGACCAGATCTAGGTCGTCCGCCCCATCACCCGAAAGTTTGCAAGAGCTATTGGATTGATACTCGAAGTACATAATCTTCCATAGTTTCCAAATAAGAACCAAACCACCCCCACCAGGATGGTGGTTTCAACAGTTGAATGTTTGGTTCTCACCACCCGCAAAGAGTTAGAAAATTATCAAGAAAACGTAGAAAACCCAGAGTAACCTCCAACCTTCAACGGTGGTGACAATGATTGTGGTAATCTCGGACAACACTTTCTGCGGGTTAGGCAGTGAAGAAGAGAAAGAGGAAAACCAATCATATTTTGATGATGAAGGGGAAAAAACGATGAAGAAATAGCAGACCAAGATCTGGTATGGATGACTCAGGGCCTACTTGCACTACCAGGTGTGTTACACAAAATGCTGAGGCACCTAGAGAAGCTACTAACGAAGTATGACCCTGAAAAAGAAATGAAAGTGGAGGATCATCTAGACAACTTCCACATACACTTGCAAACACTTGAGGTACATTACAATGATGTTGCATGTAGACCTTTTCCATGTACCATAGATGGCAGAGAAGTTGTATGGTATCACAACCTTCCTCTGAACTTGATCCAGAAGTGGAGGGGTTTTAAGAAACTGGTTCTTGAGAAATTCGTTGATGATAAAACCCCTGCCATGATTTTGAATGAGTTAGGTAATATCAAGATGGAATAGAAAGAGAAGTTGAAAGATTTCAATCATAGGTTTAATCTTGAATAGATTTCCAATAGACACAAAACCTCATGACTCCATCACTATTGGCTATTTCACATCTGCCTTACCAACAAGCAATGTGCAGTTCGTAAAAAGAACTGTGAAACCAACTTTGGTTGAAGAGGTGATCACAGTTGAAAAGGACTTGTGTGTGGTTGGAGTCATCGCAGATGACAAATCAACAAAGGACTCCAAAGGTCTCAGGCCTCTGTAAGCAAGGCCAAGGAAAAAGAAGAAATTTATCTTGAGAGCATGACACACACTATCAAGTATATGTCCAATGAGTTGTAAGAATTGAAACAAAGGTTAAGCGAGACCACTGCGAGCAACAAGCCTCCCAAGTTCAACTTCTTAAGAAGGACTTCCAACTCTGGCAACAACAACAACGATCTGACCAAGTTTGTGTAAAGCTCGAACATTGTGCTGAATATCGAGAGTATGGGCATGGATCAATACTGTTCATTTCATCAAGAATATCATTCAGAAAAAACATGCCCACAATGGAACCACACCATGAATGATTTGGCTACACATTTTATTGATACAATGCTTACTGATGAGCATATTGAGCCTGCAGAAGACAAGGAAGAATTTTTTGTGACCAAAGATAATCCAAGCATCGGGCATGCAGTGAACACATTCAATTACGTACTCTCAGACGGAAAAAGAAATGCCGAAAAAAAACCACTAAGTGATGACCCAAACCAGAAGTAGAACACTCGATTATAACTTCAAAAGCCAAGGTTTGGCTCCCAAACAAGAGTTAACGAAGAAAAAATTGAAATTTTTTTTTTAAGGAAGATCACTCTGCCCGTCAACTCAACGCAGAAAACTCAGAACAAGTTTGGAAATGAAGTTACAACGAAAAGTACTTCTGCAAGTAGTAGAAGTAAATCTATCACTTCGGAAGTAGTAGACAATCCAACTCCCCTAGACACTTCGCCAATCTCTCCCGCACTAGATTACAACATAGTTGAAGAGATGAAGAAAGCTTGCGCGAATATCTTTCTTTTCAAGTTAACGAAGATTGTGCGCCAGTGGGACATGCTCCTGTGCGCACTCAAACAATTTGTCTCGTGTAATGATGCTTCTTCAAAGAAGGGATTCGAATCTGGTAAGTCCTTTGGTTCCCTGGAGTATGTACTTAATTCTTTAACATTCGATGTAAACACACTCTACCCTCCATTTATGTTGACATTTGAAATTTTAATTTATAATTTACATAATTTCTTAGTTGATTCTGGTGCATCGATAAACATAATGGCTCTATCTATCGTGAAGAAAATCAACGCAAAGTTAGATAAAATGGTGCACAAATCATTTAGCTGGACAAGACTCTTGTCCATGCAATTGGTGAACCAAAAAATGTGCTTATTCATTTATCATCTGATCACCGAGTTCACCAATGTATAAATATAGTAATTATGGACATTCTAAAAGCATATGGTGTATTATTGAGTAGATATTGGTCCAATAAGTTACAAGGGTATTTTGTGATAGATTGGTCACATTTGTGGCTTCCATATAAGGACAGAAACAATGATATCAGGGTGAACTCAGAGTGGTACATAAAACACACATTAACTCCCTTAGAGGGCGAGAATGAGTCAATTGCTTTCACAGATCTTATATTCGGAAACTTTTTTTTGTAAACTGAACTAGGGCGTTATCTTGTTCAACCATCACCAGTCCCACTAGATACACAGTTGGAGCTCCTTTCTAGTCAAAGTGGTGAAAATGATATTTGTACAATGAGTAGTAGTAATAATAATAGTACTAGTGTAGTATGTAGCCATTGCATGTATGATATGTGGACATTGTATTTTGATGGTTCCAAAACACAAGAGGGCTTTGGAGCTAGTTGTGTTTTAATAGACCTGTGACAGAAAAAACATCTGATCTCTAGTCGCTTGGAATTCAAGTGCACGAATAACACTGCAGAATACGAAGCACACATCTTGGGTTTGCAAAGAGCCATTGACATCAACGTTGTGGTTCTAAAAGAAATAGGTGACTCAAAAATTATTGTACGATAGGTACATGATACCATACATTGTGTTTCACCTCATCTTAAAAGTTATTAACAAGAGGTATGGCATTTAATTTCACATTTCCAAGTTTTTAATATTATCTATGTTCCTAGAATGCACAATGTAACCGCGGATGAATTAGGAAATGTTGCTGCTAGGTTATCACCACTTAGGGACGATTTTTATTTATAAATTCTTTCTAAGCAATAAAACCCTAATAATATTACTAATTTACGCGTTTTGAATGATGATCATCAAATATTTCTCTTTATGGCGAACACACTGATATATTCATAGATGCAACTATCAATGAAGATTGGCATGTGAAGGAATTGTAAGATGAAACTAGCACAAGCAAATAAAACCTCATGCCGAAAGGCATGGTATCATTAGAAAGGTTGTATGACTTGTACAATCGCTTACAAGGGCCAGTCAATACAAATACCCATAGCTCTGTTGGGTTTGTGTTATATTCTTTCCACGACTAGCCGCACATGCGAGGGGTAGGAAGCCCCCCTGTTCTTTGTGGCACAATAAGGGGGGTCTCAGGGTGGCAGTAGCCTCCCTGTATGGGGTCCAGGGCAACACCCAAAGAATTTTTTTTGAACCCTATATTATGTTGGAAAACGTATGTATGGTTTTGCAAATGGGGTTTGCACATGGTTTTGGGCATGATGGTTTTATGCCCATGGTATTTTGTAGATTCGGTCAAGGGAACTATGACTATGTTCTAATCCAGGGTTAATGGATTGGGGTTTATGAATGTTTCAGCATGTATATATTTGTATTGTAAAATTGAAAGGAACATAATGGAAAATCAATCTGGTAGTCCCGATTTTGGGATCTAGGGGAAATCTATGTGTATATCTATTTTATGTTTTATGTTCTCACCATTGTTTATTTTCTATTTTTAGAATTTGTATGCAGGGAATTTATATAGGGTTAAAACCTACATTTGGTATCAGAGTTGTTACGAATTTAAGGGGACACCTTTGCTATTGAGGGGTTGTTCTTGGGTTTGTAGTAGACCTTATAAAGTGGGAGATCTGCGGGATCGATTTTTGCAGTGAAAGAAGATGGTGAGTAGTGGAAAGATAAAGATTGAGAAATTTAATGGTCAGAGTTTTGAGTTGTTGAATCTCAAGATGGAGGATCTGCTGGTGGATAAAGATTAGTGGATCACAGTAGATCCTGATACTAAACCAACAAAAATGTCAACAAAAGACTGGGCGAAGTTGGATCAGAAAGAAAAGAGCATAATATTGTTGTGTATCTCAGATTCAGTATTATTGAATTTATCAAGGGAAGCTACGATGAAGGATTTGTGGGACAAGTTAGGGACTTTGTACCAATCTAAGTCTTTGGTGAACAAACTATTCCTACGGAAAAAGTTATATAAACCGAGGATGAAGGATGGAGACTCAGTGACAGAGCATCTGAATTCCTTTAACACTATGGTTTAGCCAAAATTTATTTTTTGATATTAAAAATTCAGATACAGATAAGTGCATCAGTTTGTTGTGTTCTCTACTAGATTCATGGAATAACCTAGTTGTTGCATTAGGTATCAATAAAAATACCTTGAATTTTGATGAAATAGTCTCATTCTTACTATCAAAGGAGATGAGATGGAAAAATATGGAGGTCCAGAATGGAGATGCCTTGTTTGTATAAGTACGGTCCCAGAACAAAAACAAAAATAAGTCCTCGAGTGGGAGATATAAATCTAGAGGGAGACCTAAATGTCTAGGAAAACCTGTAAAGGTGTGCCAGAAATGTGGAAAGGAAGGGCACTTCAAAAAGGATTGTAGATCTAAAACTCCTAAGAATGGAAAGGGATTTGATGATGCTCCTTCTAGAGAGGCAAAAACCACCTTAGATGAAGGTGGGGATGTCTACTTGGATTCTTCTTCAAGTACACTTGTAGATCATGAGGCATGGTTGATTGAATCGAGTGCATCCTTTCACTTCACTCCCCATAGGGAGTGGTTCTGTGAGTATGAGAAATATGATGGTGGTGATGTCTTCTTAGGGGATGATAAGAAGGCTATAATTGTTGGATGCATAAAAGTCAAGCTAAAGTTGGAAGATGGAAGGACTAGAACACTTCTGGGTGTTTTGCATATTCTTGTATTGGCTAGAAATCTTATTGTTGCACGCAATATGGATGATGAAGGTGTACAAAAAATGTTCAAGAAAGATACCTGCAAGATGGTTTAGGGAGCACTAGTGTTTATGCGGGGAGTTCGAATTGGAACTTTGTTCTTCTGGGTAGTACTGTTATTGATGGGTGCAATAGTTCTGTGGTTCCTGAAAGTGGAGCAAAAAATCTAGTGTTCTCTGGAGAAAATACCATGTTATTACATCAAAGGCTTGGAAATATTGGTGAGAAGGGTCTTCAAATATTTCATGTTAATGGAATGGTAGAAGGTATGTATAATTTCTCTCTAGATTTCGATTTTTGTGAACATTGTGTATGTGGTAAGAAAAATTGGGTGTTTTTCCCTCTAGTGCTAAGAGGGCGAAAGGGATATCAAAGCTTGTGAACAATGATGTGTTTGTACCTGTGTCGATTCCATCACTGGCTAAGTTTGTGTACTATGTATCATTTATAGATAACTTCTCAAGGAATACATGGATATATTTCCTCAGGAATAAATATGAACTCTTTGACATGTTTAAGATTCTAGTGGAAAACTAGACAGAGAAGAAGATAAAGGTTTCGAGGACAAATAATGGTGGAGATTTATGCAAGAAGGAATTTGAAGAATTCTGTAAGGAGTGTGGTATAGCACGACAGAAGACTACTCCATACACACCTCAAAAAAACAGAGTTGCAAAAATAATGAACATGCCGTTGATGGAAAAGGAAAGAAGCATGCTCAGTGGTGTCGGGTTGGGACATGAATTATAGGCAGAGGCAGTGGAGACTACATGTTACTTGGTTAATAAATTACCTTGATCAGGGTTGGAGGATAGGACTCCACATGATCTATGGATTGGTAAGAAACCCTCTCTTTCACAGTTGACGGTATTTGGTTGTGATGCATATGTACATGTTGTTAAGAAATTTATGCCAGAGAGATAAATTATTATTGAGATTTACCGATATTTACATAAAGGAATAATAAAATAACTAGCAACAATACAAATAAATATTTATCCAAGAAAACCCTAAATCCAGGGAAAAACCCAACCCATTGAGATCTCATTAGCATTTGCCAAAACCCCAACCAATCCCGCCAAGTGAGCCTTCACCCATGGGGGTTTCACTCAATGAACCTCTAACTATCACGTGCCTTCATGGCATACTAAACAATACCCCTAATTTGACTACATATTGGAAAATACCTCTTAAAATCACATTATTTAAACCCCTACCAATACAATCCCAATACATATCGCAATTTAAAAAACCCCTACTTTCACTAGATATTGTAGGTATCCATTTTTTTATTAACATTTTTTATACCTCTTTATATTTTTTCATTAACTTTGAGCTCCATTTTTATACCTACCAATACAAAAACCATTTACCCCCTATATATCCCCCAATATATTATGCCATTTTTTTCTCAATATAAATCCCCCAATATGAACCCATGTGGTATAGTATTTCTCCCCTAGTGAAGCCCCCGTGCTTTCATCACTCACCTCCAGGCCTCTCTTACAATGAAGTATTCCCACCCTTTTATAGGCTCCATTTCATGCAATACCACAGACCATAATAACATGGGTACACTATACCATGTGCCCAAAACCACTACTATTTAACCAGGTCAACCTTGACTCAAACCCCGAGTCAATTTTACCTAATAATTCCCCCCCTTAAACTCGACTTGGGGTTCCTTGACTAAATCTAGCCAAAACCTGCTAAGTGAGACAATCCCGCTCACTCTAGCCCTTACCCCCTTCAAAGTTTTTACTGGGGATTTTTTAACTCAACATCCCGCTATTACCTAGGTCTAACCTAGACTTTACCGGTAATTACCCAGGGGTACGCATGCCTTACCAAGTCTTACAACAGTATGCCCATTTACATGCAAATTAAAAATTTCACTCCATTATAACAATTTTTTTTTACCCTTGTTGTTGTATTTAACATATGAAATCAATGCCCATATAAAAAGAACCCATCTACCAAATACATGGGTCACCAACCACTGTAACCACCAGTATCTAGGCCTTCTTTTAGGTACATGGTTCATCAATTAATTAATCCACATGTACATATCCTCCTCATCCATTGAATCTCTCATGACCCAATAGTGTGCATCTTTGCTTCACAATCCATAGCTTTTAATCTAGATCTACAAGAAAAACTTAATTATCTGTCTATCTACTAGGCCAATACAAACCCTTGGCAACAAAAAACGTCCTTCTGAAGCCAACTTAGCTCTGATACCAATTATTAAGAAATTTATGGCAGAGATATAAATTATTACTGAGATTTACTTAGATTTATAGAGAGGAATAATAAAATAACCAACAACAATACACATGAATAGTATACACAAAATATTTATCCAAGAAAACCTCAAATTCGGGGAAAAACCCAACCCAATGAGATCTCATTAGCATTGACCAAAACTCTGGCCAATCACGCCAAGTGAGCCTTCACCACTCACCTCTAGGCCTCTCTAACAATGAAGTATTCCCAACATTTTATAGGATCCATTTCATGCAATACCACAGACCATAATACCATGGGTACACTATACCATGTGCCCAAAACCACTACTATTTAACCAGGTCAACCTTGACTCAAACCCCAAGTCAATTTTACCTAACACGTGTTCCAAAGGAGAAAAGAACCAAGTTGGATATTAAATCTGAAAGGTGCATCTTTGTTGGGTATAAGGATTGTTTAAAAGGTTATAAGCTTTCGAAACCAGAAACAAGGAATTTTGTGTACAACCGAGATGTGGTATTTAGAGAGGTGAAATATGTTATTAAACATGAAGTCCAACCAAAGGACCCTGAGAAGATAGCGTTTGAGCTAAAGGAGGAAGAATCAAACTCGAGAGAAGAACAAGAATAAGAAGATGAAAAGCCACAAACTCCAGCTGTGAGAAGATTAGTTCGAGAAAGAAGACTACCAGAAAGGTACAATCCATCTTCTTTATGTTCAATTTTTTCTTTATCTATTACTAATGATGATCCCAAAATTGTTAAGGAGGGAGTAGATTCAGAGGATGAAAAACTCTGGAAAGAGGCCATGGTTGATGAAATGACATCTTTGGAAAAAAATGAGGCTGGGGATTTGGTGGAGTTGTGGGCTGGAAGGAAACCCATTGGAAGAAAATGGGTGTTTAAGAAGAAGATGAATGCAAAAGGAAAGGTGGAGAAATACAAATCTCAGTTGGTAGCAAAATTTTATTCCCAGGTGTCAAGAGTTGATTTTGGTGATTTTTTTTCTCTTGTTGCCAAGGTAGCTTCTATTAGATTACTTTGATCTATTGTTGTTGTTTTTTATTGTGAGGTAGAATAGATGGATGTGAAGACAACATTTCTTCACGGAATATGGAAGAAGAGATATACATGAAGCAACCTGAAGGATTTGCGGTGAAGGGTAAGAAAGAATTGGTATGCAAGTTAAAAAGTATTTGTATGGGTTAAACTAGTCATAAAGGATGTGGTATCAGAAATTTGATAGCTATATACAGGGACTTGGCTTCACCAGAAGCAAAGAAGATCACTGTGTGTATTTTAAGTTAATTGGTGACCGTGTTATTTATTTGGTCTTGTATGTGGATGATATGTTTCTGATTGGAAATGACAAAGAAATTATACAGGAGTTGAAGACCCAATTGTCCTCCACATTCGACATGAAGGATGTTGGTGCTGCAAACTATATTTTGGGCATGGAAATTAAATGAGATTGAGAAAAGAGGAAGCTCTAATTAAACCAATGGAAGTATGTCGAGGAAATATTGTAAAGGTTTAATATGCAGGATAGTAAACCGGTGAAGGTTCTTATCCCTGTAGGTGTAAAGTTATCTGTTGAACAATTTCCCAAAAGAAGAGGAAGATGACATGTCTGGTGTTCCATACGCAAGTGTAGTCGGTAGCATGATGTATGCAATGGTCTGTACTAGACCAGAAATTGTGCATGTAGTGAGAGTATTGAGTAGGTTTATGTCAAAACCAGGGAATTAACATTGGACAACAATGAAGCAGGTTTTCAGGTATTTGCGTGGCACTAGTGATTATGGTCTATGCTACTAAGGAAGACCATGATTGGACATAGTTTTGGACATCCGTGGCTTTGTTGATGCAGACTGGGCTGGAGATTTAGATTAGAGAAGATCTAAAAGTGGGTATGTGTTTAACCTATTTGGAGGAGAACTCACTTGGATGAGCAAGAGACAGTCTGTAGCGGCACTTTCAACTACAGGGGCAAAATACATGGCATCCACTCATGCAATCAAGGAAGCAATTTGGTTGAAGATATTGTGTTCAAGTATGGGGTTAGTACAACCAGCTATAAGGATAGACTGTGATAGCCAAAGTGAAATTTTCTTGGCAAAGAACCCTGCTTATCATTCAAAGATAGAAGCACATTGATGTTCGATATCACTTTTGTGAGGGATATGGTTGAGGAGAAAAAGGTGTTGTTGGTAAAGGTGGACACTTTGAAGAATGCTGCAGATGCATCGACAAAGTTTGTGAGCACTGAGAAGTTTCCTTGGTGTAGAGAAACAATGGGCATTGTAGGGTTGGACCAATGACTAAGTTTTCCTGTGACCCCTTGTGTGGAAAAGAAACAACAAGTGGGAGAATGTTGGGTGTGTGTTATAATATTTCCACAACTAGCTGCACACGCGGGTGAGTGCCAACCCCCCCTGTTCATTGTGTCAGGCATAGCCTCCCTTGTCGGGGGTTTTCAAGGGGCCGATAGCCCCCCTGTAAGAGGTCTGGGGAAACGCCCCAGGATTTTTTTTTGGACCCTATATTAGGTGGGCGCACCTACCTATGGTTTTGTGCATGGGTTTTGCACATGGTTTTGGGCATGATGGTTTTCTGTCCATGGTATTTTGTAGATTTGGTCAAGAGAACTACAATTATATTCTAATCTAGGGTGAATGGATTGGGGTTTCTGAATGCTTCGACATGTATATATATGTATTGTAGTCGCGATTTTGGGATCCAAGGGAAAATATTTGTGTATATATGTTTTATGTTTTATGTTCTCTCCGTTGTTTATTTTCTATTTTTAGAATTCGTATGCAGGTAATTTATGTATAGGGTTAAAACCTACAAGATCAAAGTTGTCGCATGAGAATATCAATTTGGGAACAAAAAGAGATCTGAAGTTTGTAAATCTTGGTACTTGTTTCACACCACAATAGCAATAATATTTTATCCACTTATTCAAGAAATACTGAGATGTATTCACATGGATGTATGAGGAGCTCAAAACTTATGACACGTGAATTATCCAACATGTATTCCCAATCAAGGAAGGGGCCAAGCCGTTCCAACAAAAACTGCGAAAGGTACATCTGACGCTTAAGCCTCTCATTCAAAATGAGTTAAGGAAGATGTTGGATGCTCATATCATATATAAAGTGTGACATTCTACCTGGGTATTGAACTTGGTTCTGGTAAGGAAGAAGTCCGGGGAAATCCACTTGTGTGTTGATTTCCATAACCTGAATTGTGCCTCGGACAAAGACAACTACCCGTGTCGTTTATGGAAAAAATACTGCAAACAATATCGAGTCAGAGATGTTTTCCTTATTAGATGGGTAGTCAAGATATAACTAGGTTCTATTCTCATATTGTGACAGACTTAAAACAACATTCCACATAAAGTGGGGTACGTTCGCATTCAAGAGAATTCCATTTCCATTGATTAATGCCGGTGCAACATTTCAATGTGCCGTGGACATTGCATTATGTGGATTGATTGGACAAAGCATGGTGGTCTACCTCAACAATGTCAATGTGTTTTATAAGAAGAGATCTGACCACATACACCATTTTAGGAAACATTTCAAGCGATGTCATAAGTACAGGATACCCCTTTATCCCAAAAAGAGTATTTTTGTAGTGTCTGAGGGTAATCTCTTGGGCCACATCATTGCAAAAAGTGGGATTAAAGTAGAACCGAAGAGGGTCAAATTAATTACGTAGATTTTATTCCCAGTGAACAAGAAAGTTATGCAGTCCTTCCTGGGAAAAATCAACTTCTTCCGTAAGTTCATCTTCGGTTACACTTAGATTGTCAAGTCAATATAGGAGATGGTAAAGAAGGATGCAATTTATAGAAGGGATAAAATGGAAAAGGATGTGCTTTCCTATATCAAGCAAGCTATCACAGAAGCACCTGCTCTATACAACCCATATTTTAGAAATATTTTTTGCTATACACTTTTTCTTTTGACACTTCTCTTGTTGTTATGCTTACGTAAAAGGATGATCAGAACAACGAGCGGTCAATATATTTCATGAGTGCTATTCTTCAGGGACCTGAACTCAACTATCCCGCCATTGATAAACAATCTTACACACTATACAAGGCAGTGAAGCACTTCTGACCCTAACTTTTGAAAAAACATGGTATTATCTATGTTCCACCAAGAATAGTCAGATCATTGTTCGGTTAACAAGAGTTGGGTGAGAGAAGATAGAACTGGATGACCAGTTTATAGGAGTATGATTTAGAGTTCAAACCATCAAGGGCCACAATCTATGTCGACTAGCAGTGGATGCAAAAGAAGAAGAGGATCCCTATGGATGGGAATAGGAAATTGAAATGTACAATGTAGAGCGGAATTCTCCCACTATTATCACAAAATCTTGGTATGCAGATGTGCGCCAACACCTTGAGCACGACACCATTCCATCCCATTTATCCACACAGTAGAAGAGGGAACTTAGACTCAAATAATTATCTTACCAGTTGGTGCATGCGGTGATTTTCATAAAGCATCATAAAGGAGTATTGCTTAGGTGTTTGGAATCGCACAATTCATAGAAAGTATTGTGTGATCTCCATGATGGACCAATCGAGGGACATTTTGCGGGCAACACAATTGTGCATAAAATCATGCGAGCTAGTTTCTATTAGCCGACATTATTCAAAGATGCTCATGCTTATGCCCATAACTTTCCGGTCTGTCAAAGGTTTGCCGACCGAAACAAGAAGTCAATTGCCCCATTGTAGCTTATCGTAGTGGAAGAACCTTCTCAACAATGGGGATTGGATGCTATTAGATAAATATTTCCACATTTGTCAAAGAATCACCGCTATATTCTCCTTTCCACGAACTAATTTACGTGGTGGAAAGAAGCAATTCCGCTTAAACAGGTAAATGACCAGGAAGTCATAACTTTCCTTAAGAAGAATATCATTTCCAAGTTCGACATTCCTACTTTACTTGTTTTAGATAATGCAACATACTTTTCATCGCTAAAACTCTATGATTTTGCACTAGAAAATGGAATTATATTAAAGCATTCGACTAATTATTATCCGCAGGGGAATGGTCTTGCTGAGACCACAAATAAGAACCTCATTTGTATCATCAAAAACACCATATTACCTAAACAAAGGAAGTGACAATCCAATTTGGTAAATGATTTATGGGTTGACCGAGTCATGCCAAAGCCCTCTTTGAACACCTCCCCTTACTTCCTAGTGTATGGAAAATAAGCCATCCTCCCTCATAACATTTACTTTCCCGCTCTCCAACTTTCGCAAGAATCCCAAGGCAAGCCATGCTTATTAGTGAAACATAGAATAGACACCCTTCATAAGTTGCAAGAAATTTTGAAAGAAAAATAAAAATTTTCCCTTCACGAGAGTTGTACCAAGAGGTGGTTCGTCAAGAAGTCTGAGGGGAAGAATAACTTTAGTGTGGGTGACTAGTCTTGAAGTGGGACAAATCCCATGAGGACAATGGAAAGAAAACCAAGTTTCAATCCTTGTGTATTGGACCATTCACCTTTCACGAAAAGCTTATCCAACACATTTATCGTCTTCAATCACTTGATGGGAGGATTGACTCTCTCCCTGTCAATGGCCAAGACTTAAAGCACTATTTTCAATGATGATCTGGGCTATGCCCTACACTATGTAGATATTATTTTCTTATTTGTTTGATTTTGTTTTCTATTTGTGTCATGTAAATAAATGTTGTGTGTCAATGTGTTTCTTGGATTCTTTGTGTGTGGCCGAGTTAAAAGAGAGTCCTGTGACACTACAACATTTGGCTAACCTTCTATCCATCTTCCTTGTGTTGGTTATATCTTTTATTTTATGAAGATCCAACAGAAACTATTATCCATCCCTAAGGAGAGTTTTGGTTAAACCATGTGTTATCACTCAGGTTTCTCCCCAAAACTTGTGAAAAAGGAATATTGCCGAGGTAACCACTAACCAATCTTTTTGATGCAATTTCTAGCCAAACTACATCCAGAGAGGGCTCTCTCTTTATAATTTAACTTTGTTTTTTGAAGTATTTTATGCTAGTTATGATGTGTAGAGTTTCGTTTTAAGTTTGTTTGGATGGTGATTTTAAATAGAGTTGGGATGCAAGTTTGAAATAGTTTATTCCATTGGGCAAATGGAGTCTATGAAGATGGACTGTTGAGTGCGTTTCTGTGATAAAGGGCAATACTACAGATCAAGATAATCAGTTTTGGAACAATATTGAAATCTAGAAATTGGTGGAATGTAAAATAGTGGGTGAAGGGAAGTCAAGAATCCTCCATCATGATGGCAGAGGGAAAGTGCATGAATATTATCAAGGAGCAACAAAGAATTCCTTGGCAATTTTCAAAGTGAAAGAATCAGTAGAAACAAAAGCATCTAAGAATTTTTGTTTATCCTGATTCTGAAGAAAAAATAAATAACAGCAAGAATTGAACACAGAGTGTATTTAAACAAGTTATGGGTTATTCTTTTTCCCTGTTGCTAAGATTATGAAACATATATGAAATTTGCAAACATAGAAAACACAAAACACAGTTTAGAATAACTTATTGATCCATAGAAAGACACAGGAATTCTGTAGTAGAGCCCAGAACATCAAATCCACATTCAGACGGTCCAGCAGCAGTGCACTTCAACAACCTTTGTATTAAAAAGTCTCATAGTTACAACGTGGTCCAAAGAGGAAAATCACAAACCCTGAATACATTCCTTGGGGAGGTATTTATACAAAAAGAGAGTTACAAAATATCTTGTGGATAAGATATGAAGCAATAGCTTCCTTCACCTACACTGACAAGGGAATAAATGCAGAAATAAATGTAGGAGTAATTGTGGCTATGCTGGCTGCTTTAACTGATAATATATTTTTGACTTTTCAATTCAGGAAGTCGGCTGGTAGCTGTGTCTTTACTTTGCATTCCTACGTTGTTGTCCTGATCCTTTCATCTGCTCTTGATTTCATTTTAACGCATCCTAGTCCTGGCTTGAGCTCCTTGCTCTATTGTTTTCATCTTTATTATAATTGCCACGTGTCTTGTTATTTGACCAAATGTAGATAAACAAAAAAATCCAAATTACCTTGGTAAAATTTCCAGCATGTTCTGCCACCACTGGTCTGTTCGCAACTGATATCTTTGTATTTTTACAAGTGTTTCATCAACCTCAGTATACCTGTAAAAGTTGGGCTTAACTTCAAAAAGATGATTTATTTCATGTTCAATATAAAACAAATCTTCTAATTTGTCATATAAACTCTATCTAGAGGGAGGTCCTGTGTCTTCTAAAGCGTTGGATGATGTCGTGATCTGATTTGTAACATACATGTTTACCTTGTGAGCATATTGTTGATGTGATAAAAGTCTTTGATTGCTGGTTATTAAACTGGGTAGACCCTTCTGCTGCAAGACTGTGAACTTCTCTGTGAAGGCATTAATCTCTATCTGCATCTCTTGGCACTTCCTTTCCAAAGTCTGTACAAAATTCCTCATTGTTAGCACCTTCTTCACTGTCAAAATGGTGCCTATCCTGTCCATGATTTCCAAAGTTGCTAGCTATTCTTTAGTATGAGTATTCAAAAAATGGATAAGTCTATTGGCCTGCTCAGGCATGTTTCCCAATGATGCCCTAGCCCTTTGAATTTCCACTTGGGCCCTTTCTATCAATTCTATTTGTTCATGGATTGTTTGAATTGATTTCCATTGGTCAGTAATAGACTGGCCAATCTTGGTCCACAAAATCATTTTGATGTCTAGTAGAGGTTTATGCAAGGTGAGATCCTTTTCCAATGATTTCACCTTGTTCTCCAGGGCCTTTACCTCTCTAGTTTTTTTTGCCACTGTTATTTTTGACTTGTCATAGCTCACCTCTAGTTTGGCTAGTTTTTCTTTTGCCTCTTTGAGCTCTAACATTTGAGCTTCCAGCTCTTTTACTGCTTTCATTAATTCATCCATGCCCATGCTAGTATCTGGCCCTGTTGTTGCTGTTGAAGTTGAGGTACCTGTTGCTGATGCTGGGATGGTAGGAGGGACTACTGTAGTACCTGTGGGGGGAGCAGTGGTACCTGTTGGAGCTGTTTTAGGTGGCTGGGAGATCGACTCTCCCTGCTTCTCTTTAATTGCCTTCTCCAATGATTGCTCTGTTTCTGCCAATCTCTCATTCATCCTCATTAGAAAACTTACCATGTCCTCCTCTTCTTTCTACTGTGCAACTTTTGAAGTTTGTGGATGCACTGTAATTGGCAGCTTTAATTGCCTTTTGAGGGCTGTAATGTCCTCCTCCTTCTTCTTCATTAGTGCTTTGATGCCCTTTGCATCCTTATGATTATGCCCTAGCTCGATGATAATTTCTTCTAACGACTTAATACTGTTGTCCTTAGCTAATGAAGAATCCTTTTCCAATTCTAATTGGGCAGAGGTATTATGCAATGAATTTTACAGCTTGTGAGCGAGCAATGCCTTATATACCAAGGTGGAATACACCATCTCCCCAGTTTGCTTATGTAATTCAATTTGGTCAATTGGGTGGATATCTTTAGAGAAAACTTCCAGATTGGTTCTTATATAATCAGCAGCTGACTGGGGTTGCTGTGTCTTGGGCTTGAAATGGCTGAGGATCATTTTCTTTTCCTGAATATCATAAGCAGCCATTAGCCTTTGTTGATTGGTAGGTGTTGTCCTCATTAGATGATTATAAAGTTGCATTCTTAATGGATCATTTTTAGCTTTTATTTCAATGAAAGTTTTCTTATATTTGAGCTTTGCTTGCTTTGAGGCCTGGTGGATGAAACTTCCACGCTATGTTGCCTCTCTAGCTCTTGCTAGAATAACCTAGCTGAGGTTCCAGGCAATGGAGAAGTTTGCTGCTCGGTCCTTTCCTGATCTCTCATGTTGCTTGTGGTATCTTCCACAAATTCCTCCTCAGAATAGGGATTCAACTTTTGCCTCTTCTCTCCTCGTTGTTCTGATGATCAACTAGCAGGGGCATCCTCTTCTCTGTCTCTCTTTCTGCTCTTTTCCACATTTTGAGGAGTTTGTAGCACAAGGGCTTCTGATGCCTTGGTTTGAGCTGGGGGAGCTTGCCCTTTTCCCTTTTCTTTTGTTGTGGTGGACTGATCAACCATGGTCTGTTGTTCTGTATCCATTACTTCCTTGCCCTTTGCTGCTGAACTGGCCTTTCGTGATGCTTGCTGTGAGCTCTCAGCAAAAGATGTATCACCTCCAATGTGTTGGGGTAGCTTGAAGGGTACCTGTCCAAAAGATTCCAGGTCAAGTGTTTTCTCAAGCTCTTTCATTTCCTTTTCCAATTTCTCTTCTTTAGTTATCTCTTCAAACAATGTGCCCTCTAGCCACTCTTGTTGATTAGCATATTGCTGGATTTCAGGGATTGGACAGTGAACATATGCTGGCAACTTATTTTTGACTTTCCTATAATTTATGAAATGATTGGGGTCATATGGTGTCCAATAGAAACTCTGTTTTAGCTTGAGTCTTTGCCCTAAAATCTCATCAGACTCTTGCCAGGATTCCCTCTTATTGAAGGTGAAAGGGCCCAGTTGATTTCTTATTTTAAGTTGTGCCTTTTTCTTGGCCTCACAGAAATTAATTACATCTGCTTGGATGAATTGTCTGAAGTATTCTAGGGCAAACAATCGCATTGGCACATATTTTGGCAATTTATAGGGGTACAACTCATAGCCATCTATCCAGATCACAGTGTGATTCTGGTAAAAGTACCAGTCACCTATGCTATATTTCTTGGAGAGCTGTAGAATTCTCTGCATTTCACCAGAAAGTATGTCTGGTGGACTTGTTATTAGTAAAGAGGTGGCTGGATATACGAATAGATCAATAAATTCACAATAAGTATAAGGAGAATAGTAAACATGGTGGAAGACTAGGGTCCAGAAGATTACAGACCTTGGCTCTCCCTTGACATCAAATTTTTTGAGGGGAACTTGAAAACTATCTGACTGATAGTAGAGCAAAAAATGATATATGTATGATGTGTATTTAAACACTCTTTCTCTGTCCATGCTCATGAATTGATCATGGATCTTATCAGCTATGAAGGTGGCATAATCATACCTGACAGCAGGGGGATGTCCTAGAGAAAAGATGGATAAGAGGACCAATGTGGTTTCATCTACATACTCACTGGTTTTGAATCCCAGGATGTAGGCTATCATGTCAATAATAAACTTTCCCGCTTCATTAAACCAAGTGTCTAGGTATGGAGGAGGTTCCTAAAGTTGACACTTGGGTTTCATAGATATTTTGCCTATTCTGGTTATCTTTGCACTCGGCAATTTGGCACCTTGGTCAAGCAGAAATCCCAAGGAAAGAGGAATCAATGGCCCAATTGGTTTGAAATGCAGCATCTCATTTATTGATTCAGGGGTGATATAGAATAGAACTATCCCAGAAGGAGACATCACTGCCCTTTGAGTGGGCTCATAATTGGCATGGCATTGGTGAATGAGGTCAGGAAAAACATTTACACAAGGAAGGTAGTACATGGGCATATTGGACTCCCAAATCCCAAAGATGTTAGCTTTGTTTATGTGGATGTTCCTGATCTCACAGAAGGCATGGAGATGAGATTTGATACCCATTATGTCATTAATCTGGAAATCCTTGTCAGCTAGGAGTAACCATTCCAGTTCTTTATGTGGAGCATTGAGAGGGCCACATTGAGGGCTACTGGAGCAGGGGCTTCCATATTTATAAGTTCTCTGGTGTTTTTAATTGAAATGTGGGTCTTTACAGCAACAGTGGGAAAAATAGAGGCCCTGGGGCTTTTTCCAGAGTATTTGCAAATTGGAGTGCTTTGTTTTGACTTTGGTGGGCAGAATTTGAAGCAAAGAATGAAGTTTGGAGGGTTTGTTCTGCAAGGAATGAGTAGCAATAGTTTCATGGCCTTTCCTTTGGCAATTACTGACTAAACAAACCTAGAGCTCGACTTAAATGGGAGAGATTTGCTGAGGGGGATGGAGTTGGTAGATTTTATAGTAAAATGTGCGCAAAATAGTAGTTTCAGTGGGCAATTTTGCAGAGGGAAGTCAATCAGGGAGCTTGGGAGAAAGACTCAGGTGAATACCTGTTTTTCTTGGCTTGCTGGGCGAATTGTACAGAGAGGTATGCAATGTGCAGGTTTTTTGATGAAAAGGTGGTCATGGTGTATTTATGTGCAGGCAGCAGGGCGAATTTTAACAAGTTTCTAGGTTGCCCAGACAATTTCACAGCGAAAATTCGAAATTCAGAGGGTTTTTAGCAGGATTATGGTAAATACCTATTTTCACAATGCACTGGAGTTATTTGCTGGTTGGGAGATGACTTGCAGAGTGGGGCGCCGAGCTATGGTGGTCAAGGTGACAGACTGAAGGTTGGCTGGCGATTTCATCGTCGTATGCATGCAAAAGTTAAGTAAAATAGCACAATAACAATGGGAAAAAACAACCAAATTTACGAGTTTTTTAAACGAAATTCGGCTTTATGGGATTTTTGGTGCTTTTTGTGATGATGTCATCATGACGTAGATTTTTTGTCGTGTAGCGGGGTACGGAAGGTGACGTGGTGGATGACCTGGCGCTGAGGTGGCAACAGTGACGTGGAGCTGACGTAGACATGACGTCACCGGATGACATCAGTGGCAGGGAGGGAGGGCTGTAAGTGGTATTATCGCACTGCTTTTCGAGTAGTGGCGGTATTGAGCGGGGGTGTCGCGATACATCTGGCTGGGCGACGCGTGTCCCCTGTACGGCGGCGAAACCACCATTTTCCCGGAACATAAAGTTCGGGTGTTGGGGGCATTGCGATATAGTTCTGCACCATTGGATCTGAGAGCCCTGATCCAACGGTCGACGGTGAATGGCAAACTGCGGGGGCGCGGCACGGGGACCCACCTTAATATATTGGCACTGTATAATGTTTTTTATGGGGTTTTTTAGTGTATTTCAGCTCTGGACTGTGGCTGATTGGTTATTCATATAAACAAAGGTTAAGTGAAACCCAAGGTTTTCATGCGCGCTAAGGGTTATTATAAGGTTCCAGGTGAACCTATAATTCCCGAAAATCTTTATTATATGGCTATATTGCCAAGGGTCGGGATATTTATTTTTTGGGGATTTTTATGTATTTTATAAAATAGGGGGAGGGGAAAAGTTATATAGGAGTTATATAATAGAGTTAGGAGGTTAATATGAATATGTGGAATGGATATGTATGGACAAAGGCTAAGTTTATAGAGTGAAAACTTAGGCATGGGGGGGATGAAAGGATATCAAGTTATGAAGTTTAGGAAACTTGGCAAAATGGAATAGAAACATTTTACACAAGAAATGTGGCTTGTTTTGCCTAGGTGAAAACACGGTTTCACTTAGTTTTTTCCATGAAATGAAGTGGACTAAGGGCAGTGAGCAAATCTCATTGTCCTTGGGGGGGTGTTAGTAAGTGTTCTTGGAAAAATGAGGAGGAAAATTAGTCATGCTCCATTTATCTTGTAACCACCTTGCCATAGCACCTTATGATATTTATAAGATGAAACCTGTTGCAATAGGACCAAATTGCCCATAAGCTTGCTTCTACAACATCAAAACTGCCTACCCGGCCTAGTACACCTAGCATTTTTTCTTCATTTTCTTTGGGTGCATTTGAACTAGCAAACCCTGATTCTTCTCGTTTCTTTTAGCTTCCATCCTATCTAAGTTATACCCTTATCTCTTCCAAGGGCTCTGTTTAAGCTGTTGAAACCCTTTGCTTCTCTACCTAACTACTTGTCTGCCAAGCTTGAACTATTTGTATAGACCTTTATTCTCTTTTCTAAGACAAGTAAATTCAAACATGATCTAGCCAGGATTAGACTGTCTGGCTATTCATCAACTGTGGCAAGAGTCAATCATCTGTACATAGTGAAATTCTTTAAAATATGGAACCTCTGCAGCATGGAAAAGATGAACATATTTGGCATTTCTCCAGTCAATCATGAAAAAAGAAACCTATTGGTATAGGAAACTAACACCATGAACCTGTGTCTATTCAGGAAAACCTCATGCCGACACTCAATTTTTATGTTTCAGTGTTTTCATGCCTATCCAATTAGTAGAGGAGGAGAAGGGGGGAAATCTAATAGAGTAAACCTAAATCAAAGGTATCCATATGCTTCTCTAAAGGGACAACCTCGTCTTATCTTAATAAGTCAGGATCCCTCTTCTACCCATAAAATGGATAAGTTCCAATGCACATTCCTATAAAATAAATAAATACAAACGAAATAAGAGAAAGGCTTCCTGTGTAGAGAGGTGAAGCAAGAAACTCTGCCAGGGTATTTTCCAGTCTCGCTGGAAGTGGAGAAATGTTTGTGTTAATGTATTGAGTCTTCTAGGGTACTTTCTAGGCATGCTAGCAGCGGAGCAACACCAAAGATGAAAAAACCACTCTGAAAAGATTAAGCTCGTGAATTGCGCTACCCTTCCCACCTCGAAACTTTGTGATATCGCTAAATCTTATGATGTGTTCAACGAGATAGGTATAGAGGGAACCATGTTTATTCATGGGGTAAGTGGGGAGACCAAAGTAATATACAAGATGAATCAATACTCCCTGACAAACCAAGACCCTACACAAAAATGTTAACTAAGGCAGCGAAGTTGAAATTCTACTAGTGTGTCACCAAGTGTTGTCGCTGCTGCAACAACCTCCAAAATTATGGCCTATGCTTAATTTCAAAGCCTTCCTTGGTCTTGTACATTGTTATCATAAACATTGAAACTCATTCCATGTGTTTTCTTGAAGTGTTTTGCCCCTTTTGCAATATAGGAAAAATGTCATCTTTTCGCATGCTAGCTGTCACATCATGTGTTTAAGCCTGTTCTGGTGGTTTCAAGAAGTCATATTTGTGTAAATGAGTTTTTATAACCATGTAAACATTTGTTGCACTCATTTCCAAAGTTTTAAGCATTGTCGCCCAAGTATCGTTATGGTCGTCGTAAAGTGTATCTTAAGTGTCCAACTTGTCGTAAAGTTGTCACATGGAGGGAGATGTAATGTTCATGTGTCATGGATGATCTATGTTGTTGGGTCATCAATTATTCGAAGTGTTTGATCACAGTTGAAGTATTATCATTGTTCACATCAGTCTCACCAATCCCACACTTAGCCATTTTATGAAAAGCTTCCCGACCAAGCAACCTAGCTTCACAGGGCCTCCCTGAATTGCATATTACATAGTCTCAGTCCTCTAGATGTGACCTTGCCTCTTGGAATTGTGTAATGTGCAGTTCTTTCTTCCTAGTACTACTGCATTACGTAGTTTCAATGCTCAAACCCCGACCTTGGCTCCTAGAATTACACAATTCCTCCTCCTAACCTGGCCGTAACTGCACATTGCGCAGTCACTAGCCTCAAAGTCATCCCCTAAGCCATTGAGATGCGCAATTACGCAATGGCCTAGTTTCCCTTGTCTCCCAGAATTGCTCAATGTGCTTTCCCAGTGCTCGTCCCCTCAACTGTCACACTGATCTCTAGAATTGTGCAATTTTCTCCCTCAACCCAGCTTGAACTATGCATTGCACAATCTCAAGGCTCAAGGCTCCCCTTAATTGCTTGAAATGTGAAACTACATAATCACTGAGCCCCTTTCCTATCTTCCCATCTAGTTTTAGATCAGTCAATGGATCAATATGCATAATCTTATACTAGGGGTTTTCAGACTGATGTCGTCTCGTCATGAGTGAATTTCAGAAACATGTATCTTATCATGCCATTGTGAGATGATGAAGAAGGAGATGGAGGAGCACAATATGTTGAAAGAAATTCTTGTGGATGAGTTTGCAAGTTGATCAATCCAGAGAAATCAAAGAGACACCAGTTTGTGATCACCTTTCAAGACTTGAGATCATGGAAGATTCCTTATCACCAAGCCATGAAGAGTTCAAAAGAAAAGCATTCTCGAGAAGACCTTCAACACATAGTAGCAGCAGTGGCTTGACATTGTCACATCATCAAATAGTTTGTGTTAGCAGTGTCATGTCATGCCATGTTATGAGTTGTCACATGCCATGCCATTGTGGTTAATGATGTAAATTATGTTTCGAAAATGTATTGTAAAGTGGAAGTCCAAAGGACATGTATGGAATGCGAAGAGTCATGTAAAGTTGAAAAGTCATAGAAGTCAAACGATCATGAGGGTAGATGAAGAGTCACAAGGAAGGTGAAGCATCACCTCCTCATTGTTAAATATACACCCTCATTGTAAGAGCAAATGGTTTTTTCACCTAGGCTCCTCCCACAAGGCATTAGAGAGATAAGCTAGCTCTTTTGAGGAGCAAGGAGTGCCTCCAACGCTCCACTATTGGAGCTAGTGGTGGTCATTGTATACATGTGTCTTGGAACTTTTACTAAATATAAGAAGCCCCATGGGCCAATATGCTCTTCATGCATGGATTATGGATATTTGTAAGACTATTATGTGAATGTTTGAAATTCATGTTTGCTTTCATCTGTGCTAAAGTAGTTGAACTATTTCAGTTATTTTGGTACTTATCATATTGAGAATGTGTTGTAATTTCTATTATCGTTGTCACATCCTTGTGGACTATTCCACTAGATATTAGACAGACCTTCCTTGTTACATTGGTTGCTATTATAGTTGCATCTTTGCGGACTATTCTACTTGATGTTGCACGAATCCTTATTGTTCATGTGTGTCTCTACTAGGGTGGTACTACTACCTCTCTCTTAGAGGCTCACTTCTCTCCCCCTCCACAATGAAAGAACTTTGACACACATACGAGTGAGCACTAACTAGGCACACCCCCTTGATTTTCGAAGATGCATTTCCACTCCTCTCCCTTGCCGACAACGAGAGCCAAGGCATATCTTTATGATAACCGACAACCGTGCCATCTTTCGGCTGGGCCCCTTTCCCAAACTGTGTGAGGTCTAATTGGGACTACATATTGGGGAGACCCCTTAAATGTTGGTGGGTCCAACGCCATCAACAGGAGAAGACCATCTTGCAAATTTACTATAATATTAAAAATATTATTGCTTCCAAATTTAAGGAGAAATTTTGGGGAAATAAAGACATGGAGGGAAAGAGGAAACTATAATATTATAAGGAGGTGATCAACCCTAATCTCGAAAACCAAAATTATGATCAACCCTATTCTCGAAAACCAAAATTATCTCTCTGTTTTTACTAGTGCTATGAAGAAAATGAACATTGTTAAGATTATAACTAATTCTCATAAGTTTCATAGTGAAATTGCACATTGGTTAATTCCCAAAACACTATGGGATGAAAGAGTTTGTCACATTTGCATCCTAGAAGAGTTGAAGATGAAAATCACTTTATCATAAATTGTCCACTTTATACTTACATACAATTTAATTTTCAAAATATTTGTCACTACCAACTTTCTAGACCTTTTAACTCAACAAAACTATAGTGACTTGAGAAAAACTTCTCTCAATTTTTTTTAAGAATAAAAATAAACTGTTAATTTTTTTAATTAATCTCTTACCTTTTCATAAACTATATAAATTTTAAAAAATATTAATCATCACCATCATTATTAAATAATGATAAATTATTGTATAAAATGATATCTTTTACATTGTTCAAAATTCTATACATATAATGTGACATAAACCGTGCTATATTAACCTTTAGAAGTGAGAATGTTGAAATCAAACGAGTAATTTTACCCTATACTTTTATACCAAAATTTGAGTGACGAGGTTATGTTCCTGGTTGCGAAAAAGTTGTACGCTGCAAATGGGTTGAATATTTTATTTATTTAATCAATGAAATAATTAAAAGTCAATTATATTAAAGGATGTTTATTATATTTTTAAAATATATTTAATTACAAAATTTCAAAATAATGAAAAAATGTTAAATATGTTTTTAATATATTAATTTAAATTTTATAAGTAATATTACACCTGTTTTATAAATATATGTGGGTTTAAAATAATGTGAATTAAATATATTTTAGTAAAGAGTTTTATTGAATTGAAAAGAAATGGCTATAGTAAAAAAGTTTATTCTGAATTGGAAAAGAAAAGAGTATAGTAAAAGTTTATTGAATTGAAAAAAGAGTATAGTGAATGGTCAATGAAGGTGATCATCTTTTTATTATCGGATAGGAAGTAATGTTTAAAAATATTATGCAGAAGAAATTAAAATTATTTATTATAAATTTAATATTTTTTTATAATAAATTTAATATTTATTTTTTTAATAATATTTTTTGGTTTTAAAATTTTATTTGCGTTTTAAGAGTAGGTTGTATTAGGATGTTAAGTTTTGGTTCAATTTTTGGGGATTAAGGACGAGATCATCGTGGGAAGTAAAGACAATATTTAAGATACTATTACCTCTAGTTTTAAGGACAAGATGTGGGATGCTAAGGAGTTAGAGGGTAAAAAGAAGCTAAGGTACTATAAGGAGGTGATCAACCCCACTCTCGATAACCATAATTGTCTCTCTACGTTGACTAACACTAAGAATAAAATGAACATCGCTAGGATTAGAACTAACTCTCATGAGCTTCCGAGTAAGACTGGGCAATGGTCTACTCCCAAGACTCCTTGGGGCGATAGAATTTGTCAGATTTGTTAACTAAGAAAGTGGAAGATGAAAAACACTTCCTTTTAGACTGCCTAGCTCTTGCTTTGATCACAGAAACAAGATTTTGAAGAATGACAATTAAACCTTTTTTCTTGAGGTCCAATAAAACACATTAATCTTAATGAACATTAATAATCATAATTATTAAAAGAAAATAAAAATAATATTATAAATTTTTATATTAATTATTTATATATATAATACACATTGAATTAAATTTTATATATAAAATTTTAAGAAATCCAAACATTTTTAGATAAAGGAAATATATAATAACTGAAATATATGATTGTACTGAATACCCATTTTTAAAATATTAAAGAAAGAATAATCGGTATGGGTCTTTAAAAAAAATTATCCACTTACAATTAAGAAGAACATGCATAATATTTATTTATTTTTTAAATATTAAAAAGATTAGTGATTGTCTTTTAAAATTTAAAGAGATGTGGAGAGAATGACAATTTAAAATTTAAAGATATGTAAATAAAATGACAATTTAAAATTGGAAGATACTTGGATAGATGGTATATTATAGGTTGAATTATTTTGAAAAGATAGACTAGAAGCATAACTATTGCAACCAAATGTTAAAAAATTACAAGTATAGATTAAATTAAATGAATCATAAATTAATTTTTAAAGGTTTATTTTATGTAAATAGATAAATGATATTTTTTAAATTTTTTTTTTTTTTTTTTTTTTTTGTGTATTGTATTTTAAATTAGGTAAAGGATTTTTTTAAATTATTAAGTTTAAGTTATTTAATAGTACTATTTAGTATTTTATGAAGTTTTAGTGTTAAATTTATTTTAAATATATTCAAAATAATTTTGTAAATTAAAATACAATTTTTCTAAAAATTATATGACTAAATTCAATAAAAAATTATTTTACCTATAATATTAAAACTACAATCTCTAAATATATAAACAAACCTAAAATAATGAAAATGGAATACTAATATCCAATAAAGTTTGTAAAATCTAAAATATCCATTTTGGCTCGTTCTCCGACAACGTCCCTACACTATTTTGAATATAAACATATTTTGACTTCAACGCAATGGGATAATTATGTGTTCACTACCCTACAAAATAATAATAATTGGAATGTATGTTCCTTCCTATCCTCTCTACTTTTATTTTGTATTATCTCTATCAACTTTAGCAAGTGGCACAAAGATGTGATGTTGAACCACACATAGCATAATGTTAATGTTCATGGTTGACATTTATAATTAATACATTTAAAAGTATAACATTTCTTTTTCAAAATTTGTTTAATGTTGGGCTTTTATTTTTAATCTCTAAGCTTTTGATGTGAGCAAAATTTTCAATATTTCTATGGTTTCGTTTATAAAAATGGGCTATAAAACAATTTTCCTATATCTATATTTATATATAATTATATATATATGAATTTATTTTAAGGAAGAAAGTTGTAACAAGAAGAACATTATGAATATGTTTTTGATTTCAAGAGAGGCAACAAATTGGTAAGATTTTACTTGCATTTCCTTAGATTTTGAGATATAGCCAAATTTATTAGGTTTTTTTAAAGGAAAGGGGTAAGTTTTTTCTTTGGGTCTTAATAATTCGATATGGTTTGTAGGGTAAGAGTATAGGGAAGATGTCATCCTCATTAACTAAGGATTATAATTCCACAAAGATAGAAATTATAGAGGAAGCAAAAGTGGAAGAGATAGTAGAGTGTTGAAATGTCTATACTTTTGTTGAGTATTACACTTGAAAGGGATTTTCTTACAATCAAGCGATTGAAGATGATTTTATCTCTCCATAATTATTTTTAATTTTATCTGGTAGACCCTTTTCAAAATCCATTTCCAAACAAATTTTAGTGCAATAGTTAATGTTCCCTTTTGGCTTGTCTCGATCAAAATAGTGGTCAAACTTGTCTCCACATAGTTTTAATAGTCTCTTCATCCTAGATGATGATTGGGAGATGCAATAGCCTCATCCATAAAGGGGCAGTCACAATTTCCATATCTGGATCAAAATATAGAGCCTAGAGGGAAATAAACATCCCCTTGTAACCTATTGTAGTTCAAGTTTTTGGATTTTCCATATATATATATATATAGACACACACACACACGAAAAAGTATATATGTAAAAAAAGAAAAAAAATGAATGAATGGAGTTTTGTAGAATGGTTAGAGTTGAATTGTAGTATTTTTATTATAAGCACTAACCTTTCAAGCTCGACAAATAATTAAAGAAATGTGGGCCCACAATGATAAAGTGAAAGATTAACTATCATGTAATTTTGATGGCGGATCGCGCTGTATTTTCTGGTAGTTACTTCACATCAAATTGCGATGGACCAAATTGCACTTGTTTTAAAATTAGTGAGGGGCAACACAAAGATGGATTTAAATCCTGTCGATTAAGGAATTAATGGCCAGGATTTGTTGCACCACCCCTGCCCCATGTTTTAGAAATTTCCAGCAAGGGGGGAGGAGGGCACAAGTGGTAAGATGTTTCTTGAAACCACTTCTGACTTAAAGCACGTGATCCTTCCACCCACCAGACGAGCTTACCCACCATATCGTCCCGCTACCTCATCTTTCCATGCCACTTTCCACATTATTCACTTGTCACATCATCCTCCCATTATTCATACCCGTCATCAAGAACGTTTTCCCGCTCGAGAGAAAGAGTTAAAAGGGGGTTGTGTAGTTGTTCCTCTCATCATTTTAAACATTCAAAAAGCTTCGCTTACCAATGCCCAGGTCAGTAGACAGTTCATCCTCTTCAACTCCTACTTATTCACACCAATACCAAGTATTTAGACTCCATTATAAACCTTAATTTACAATGACGATTAAGTTAAAAAAAGTTTGAAGTTGACCCCAAAACCTGCAAATCCCAATCCTGCCTCTAAGGAGCCTTTAACGGACATCGAAGCCAAAATTCATGATTCATTATGCCCTCTTGATTTTGAAGAATTTCATTTGAATGTTTTAGACATTTCTTGAACAAAGAAGATTACTTTAGGGTTGCTTAGTATGGTTTGTACTACATAATAACCCAAACCACATACCATTTCCCTGAATTTGTAACTTGGCTAGCATCAACATATATTTCTCAAAGGAATTATGTGGTTTCTTCTAAAGGAGAGAATATCCTTGAGGTTATAACTAACCTTATCCAGAAAGCCTTTTGTTTCCCCAATACACAAAATTCACTGAAGCTTCATTACTTTTAAATTTCACTTAGTTATTAGTTGAAAACAAGCAATCCTTGTTTACATTGATTTTGCATCCAAGGACACAAATTCTTCCAGTAGATGAAACCTATCTAATGCATTTCTTCTCTCAATATGCACAAAAATTTATGGCCACAATGTTATTATTACTTGGGGAAGATGATACAAGGAATGTGACCAAACCAACCCTAGGGTTTCTAAGTAAAATGTTACAACCAAATGTGGTTTTGGATATAATTTCATATCTAGCTCAATCCATCAATTTTTAATTTAAGAACTTCCATGTTGCCAACTCTTTCAGGCATCCTTCCATTCTGGTTTACCTTTTTATGTATACATTAGAGGAAATTTTAGGCTAAGAGTGCCCATGATTTTTTCACATAATTTCCATGTCATAATACATAAACCAATCAAAATTCTTTAAATTTAAAAAGAGGTACATGTAAATATTTTGGAGGGAAAAGAAGAAAAAACTACTTCTTTTAATTGTATTTTTGGCTTATCTCCTTATAGATTTACTCAAATTTCAAGTGTATACATCCATTGGATGCGAAATTTAATTTTGCATCCAAAAAGTACCCATCATATATACTTTTGACAATACCCACATTGATCAATGTGGGTCTTCTCAAAAGTATGCATGATGGGTACTCGTTGGATGCAAAATTGGATTCTGCATCCAACAAGTGTCTACACATGAAATTTGAGTAAACAAATAAGGAGATAAGCCAAAATTACAATTAAAAAATAGCTTTCTTGTTTTCCCTCCAAAACTAATAACTCTTATTTTATTATTTTAACTATTATTTTATTATTTTAACTATTATTTTATTATTTTTTCTTAGGAGGCCATTTTCAGGTTGAAATTTTCTCTAAATGCTCATGTGGACAAATTTGAATATTTGGGTTTAAGCACCTTTGATTCCAAGAAACAAAGGAGGTGAGTGGTTGAGTGGTCTAATGTATTTAAAAGAAAGCTTGACAATGAAGGATTCTCTCAGTTCTTTCCCACATACATGAAAATGCTTACACCACTTTGAATAACGTATCACCCCCAAGAATTATGCCACAAAAGAAGCATTTTTTATAGTTTAGTAAGGATACCAGGGTTGGGGATTAGTACCTTTTTGAGGATTTAACAGAGATAAGGCTATATGGATGTGAGGTGCAAACTTATCTATTGCCATTTTTTCTACCAATGAGAGTGCTCTCCCTAGAGTTCATAAGACAAAGCCTACATATAGACCAAGTTCATTTTCTTCCCAGACGTGGAGGATATATGTTCAAATTTGAAAATGTTGTAGGTCCTTTCCTAGTAAATTCCAGACAAGCTCTTACTCAAGTAGAAGAGATGATGAAGGAATTTCATTTTGAATTAGGGGGGAAATGCCAGTATGACCCTCACCAAGTAATTTTTGATAGAAGAAAGAGTGTCAATTCAACACCATACTCGCATGAAAGAAGGCCTGAAATAGAATGGAAAGAAAATAAAGATGTTTGGCCTATTAATTGAGAATTGGAAATTGAAACTCCTACAATAAAAGAGAAGTATTTGAAAAGAAATACTACAGAAATAATGGATATAGACATGGAGGATGTACAACCATCAAAGAAGGCCAAAATATAGTCTGAAGGTGAGGAGGAAATGTAAGTGAAGTTTACAGACGAGACCTCTGAACGACGAGGCTTTCAGATGAATTTTTGAAACCCTGAGCTTATTGTGCCCTCTAGTTCTACAAATTTGACAATGCTTGTAGGTGAAGGAAGTTCTTTTGTGGTAGATGCAAAATTAAAGGATTACCAAGCGATTGAAGAGAAAAGTCAGAAGGTGAAAGGTGAAGTGATGTCTTTGCTAACCATGCAAGCATCTTCTTCTTTTTAGACCAGGTTGCTCTCAACAATGGACCTTGAAATAAATCAATTGAAACTCTCTATTTTTCATCCCACTATCCAGTCACTCCCTTTAGGTGTTGACTTCAAGACAATAGATTTATCTCTTAACACTGTTGATGTTCCTTTACATGATAAGATTAATTTACACAGACAAGTAGGTGAGATGATATATAATGACTTAAGCAGAGCTTCATTAACATTCAACAAAGTAAAGACACTCTTAGAAAAAGCCTCAAATCAAATAAAACAAGAAAAGGTCAATTATAGAGACCCGTATTTGCAGAATGAGGGTTTTAAGGAGTTGATTATAAAGCTTGTTGTTGACCATGTTGTAACAATTTATTGTATAGTGAAAATTTTGAAGTTTTCATTTCAAAAAATGAAAAAATATTTGTATTTGTGCACTTTGTAATAAATCATGCCAAATCTATTATTACGCTTTTAATTTTTAATTTTTAATATTTACGTATATATTGGTTCTATTGCGCCGCAATATCATACACACATCTTTCAATGGTTGTGATCATGTTTGCACCGATCAATAGGTTATAATAAATTACGGGACCCCCCCACTCGCACTCTCGATGTTTAACGAGGGGGGTCCCCAATACTTGGTTTTGGGAAACCATTGAATGTGATGTGGTACATGCTCATCAATTGCACCCCCCCTCCCCCCTCGACAAACTACCTTCCTGACATATTCATTATCCTGCCAAAATATCCCACTGCTTTTTTTTTGCCAACTATCCCATTTGCCAATTGTTAATCATTTAACCACCAAACCTTCACATCTTATTTTTGCCAACGTTCAAATACTCATCTGAGACACGATCAGTTAAACTATTAACAAATAGTGAATCCTCTTCTAAAAAAAAATTCTCTCAATTGTTCAACCAAACATTCTCAGAGTTTGCGACATTGTTAGAAAACCGATCAACAAAGGAATTATAGAGTTCAAAATTCATATACTCAACATATTCAACTTTCTTTGGTATTTTGATTTCCTTCACTACTTGTTAAATTATCAAAATGAGCAATTAGAAAGGGAAGGGAAATTTTCACACTGAAAACCATGGCTCTTATGATCCCAAATGTAGATGAATTACCATTAGTCGACTTAGATTTTAAAATTGTAGAAACCAAATGTCAGTTCAACCTCTATGAGATACATAATTGATATTTCCAGAAATATGGAAATGCTAGTGACGAATTAATGTCTGGGAATCCATGCTTCCACAATTTGTCTTTCCTCAAACTCGCCATTTTCCTGAGTTCGTCACTTGGTGTGAAAGCCAATATTTACCCAGTCAAAGAGAAATTGTAGCCAAGACTGGTGAACCCCTCTTTTACATTACACTAGATTCTATCCTTCAGGATCTGCAGATAATTTTTCCCAGTTCCTTGCATGTATTCTCAATGGAGTCTTTAATTGAAATTCACCAAAAACTCACCTTCCAATAGGGAGATTTTATTTTCGAGTCTTTTTAACCAGAAGGGTATGAATTTCCTCGTCAGAATCCACCTCACCCCTTAGCCACGTTCCTAGAAATGTCCAAATAGATTATTTCAATGCTTTGCTATCTATTAGGTTATCAAAAGGATGAATGGGTTGATGAGGTTGCTTTAGGATTCTTATGAGTTTTTTCACCTAGAAAGAAACCCCCTGTTTTAGTCAACTTCAGCTAGTTCATTTATGATAATATCCATGAACAGTTTTTGAAGTTTGGTGTTGAGAGTGATTTTAAACACCAGCCTATATTGGTCTACTTATTCTTATACCATTAATCCGAGAGATTTAAAATCCCACTACCGAAGCTAGGATTCCCAGGTCCTTGCTAGGATTGATCAGTTCCATCTCCGTAAATTGAGGGAAGCCATCAAAATTGAGAAAAGGTCTAATATACTAAATAGGGATGATAGATGGAAGATCAGTAGTTCGTGGATCCCATCCTTATATTCCTAGGGCCTTTTCTTTCTGTTTTTCTCCCCATTATAATTTTCCTTTCCTTATCTTGTTTGTGTCTTTCTTTTAGATCCTTTTGTTTTCACTATTATTAAGTCCTTGTTATTCCTTTTGTCCCCTTTTTTAATTTAATTTAATTTAATTCATTTACTATAATTATTATATATATATAATATATATTTATAATATTATCATACCATTTTAAAATTATAATTATAATTAATCTATGGTATTTATAACTCATTTATTATTCATGACCTATAATTATTAATTGGGAATTTTTATAATATCCTCTTATACTTTCTTATATGTAGATATAATTTATTAAATAAATAATCATATTACAGTTTCTAATGGATATAGTAATTTTATAAGAATGGCAGAGGTGGGATATTTTATATACCTTTTGGTAATCTTTATCAATTTTAAGAGAAATCTCTAATTAATTAGTTATTTATTGAATATTAATTAATAATAATAGAAACTTTTTCTAGATATTTCTTTTTTATAATATTAATTTTATTGTTTATTTTAATATGTATAAAAAAATTAAAAAAATTAAGTTTAATATAATGTTCTAATTTATTATAATATTATTTAATTTCATAACTGTTTGGAATTTATTGTTGCATCCCTACTATAATTAGGTGACCTGTTGATCTCATTATCCATATTTTTCTTGATGATGAACCTCATTAAGGGTTCGAAACACATCGATCCTAAAACATTGATGTGATTTATCGGAAGAATTTTGCTTTAATCATGAATCACAAAAATCTCCATTTAGAGACAAAAATACCTAGTCTTCCAGCTAGTCTATCCTCCAATTTATCTCACTGAATAACTAGGAAAATCGAATGAAAATGAGATGGGCTAATTTTTGTTATTAAGTAGGATGTCCTAATAATCCAATCCAAGTGGAATCACTAAAAAATACCCTTTATAACATGTGCTAAAAAATAATAGAAAATTACTACTCCAAAAACTAGAAATTCAAGAATCATTGAGCTAGTTAACCTAGCAAATGCCTAACCTAATCAAGTGCAAATGCTATGGGGTAGATTTGGTTATTAGCTTGAATTTTTTTAGGAGACTATCCAAGTGGAAACAACTTGAAAAAGCTTCATTAAACAAGCTAAAATTTAGCAGAAAGTTACTACTATTTTGCTACAAGAGACTTCCATAATTTCCATAATTGTGAACTAGTAAACCAATACAAGTAGCTCAATGATGAATATGAGTTTTCAAAATTGTTCTGAGGATGCACCATGCTTGTGAATCTGTAAATAAGCTGCAAAAAAACTCACTCCAATCATTTAACCAATCTAACCTACAATGAAAGAAGCATCAATAATAAATGCAAAATTAAGAGATGCAAGTGAAAAATACCTTCAAAGGAAATAAAGAAATTGCACAAGAGGGCTATGAGGCTCCTGGGATGGCCAAGTCCAAGGATAATTAGATTCCTATGAGGGAACATATCTTTAAAAGCTAAAAATGACACAAAACTCCATTATTAGAGTCAATCCAAGTACATCCTTGCTAGAAATGACAGTAGAACTGCTAAATAACAAATTTTCTCCTCAAGAAGACTAAGAAATACATGCCCCTAGAGGAAAATTCGAATTGGTATTTATACAAATTGATTAGGAAGCATCCTCCTTGAAATGAGACAACTTTCCCCTCCAAAATCCCTAAAAAAGAGGATCTGGTTCCCAATAATGGGAATCTTTTATTTATTTATTTTTTTAAACTATAACGGTTATATTAATTATTTAAAACCAGTTGGGCCGAAACCAAAACAACCATCAATACAATATTCAAGATTCCTTTTAGTTGCAACTCTCCTTTTCCTTACATAGATGTAGAGTTACTCTAGATTACAGGATCAAGTTCCATGTTGGTTCTTCATCATTCTTGCTTAAGGTTCCTTGTGGCAGGAGGCATGCCAGGTTTGCTTTTGTGTCTGCTTCCTTATCTGAGCCACATGGAATGTGGAAAATGAGATAGGAAGAGAAGTCTTGGAGCACATATCTCAGCCTTTGAAGTGTCTTGTTGAGCGCCAGATTGCTGAAGTGGTCCTCCAAATTTAATATCTTTATCAAAATTTCTGAGTCCCCGAAGACTTGTATTTCCTTAATGCCTTTTTCATGTGCTATCTGACAGGCTTTTAGGAACCCAAGAATTTCTGCCTAGTTGTTGGTTCTCTGTCCAATTCCCTCATTGAAGCTATCTTCATGAATACCCTTCGGGGAGTAGATCACTCCGCTTGCTCCTATTGGGAGGCAACATAAAGAAAGATTGTTGTTTTACCCTGTTTCCTCCACCAAGCTTGAAAATCTGCGTCTGTTTCTCATAATATCCCTACAAGAGGTTTACTGGGGAAAGTGGTGTTGTTTATCTTGTCTTGAAATATATAAGTTCCCATCCATTTTTTTTTCTTCTGGGAGAAGCATGTTATCATTTTTAAGGGGATGATTGGCCACAGTCTCGAGGAGTAATGGTTTTGCTTTTGTTGCCACCTTCAAAGGGGAGTTCAAAATGCTATTGAAGATATGGTTGTTTTTGGAGAGCAATATTTTCCAGCAGACATATTTGGGTACTGCTTTCCAGATTCTGTTCCATGCTGTCTTTCTTTGAGTCATGTGGGGATAACGCATTCTCTAGGTGCTAAAAAGGTTAGCTACTTTGACTTGCGATGGGGCCGAGACATTGAGACCTTGAAGGATTCAGTCTCAGACTTCTTGATCAAAAGAGCAGTCCAAAAACACATTCTCCATGGTTTCCTGGGCTTTGCAGCAGAGAGAACACTGATGTGGCCTGTGAATACCTCTTTTAGTCAGATTGTCGACAATTAGCACTTTCCCATGCATTAATACCCAGGTGAAGAAGTTTATTTTGGGGAGACCGAGAGGGTCCCAGACTTGTTTCCACATAAATGCAGTATGGCTTGAAGCTTGCTGTGGTTGAAGAGAGGAAAATCCATGCCTTGCATTGTAGATTCCAGTCTTTCCCCATCCCCATTTTTCCATCAAATGCATGTGAACTAGTGCCAGTCCCGTTAATGCTTCTTCTAGGAGGGTCTTTTTGTTGGGTGTGGAGCCTGATTATCTTTTGTATTCAAAGGTATTTCCACATTAGACCCCAGTTCGAAATGCCGCCCGTAAAATATTCGCTGCAGGGGGGTCCAGGGGGGCAGCTGTGAC
>APFE030079066.1:114758-129855 GCA_000404065.3 Pinus taeda | reverse complement strand
CCATTTCATACGATTAGTGTTGGAAGATGGAGAGTTGAAGCTGGAAAAGATACACACTAGCCAGAATCCTACAGATATGCTAACAAAAGTTGTAACCAAGGAGAAACTAAGAATTTTCTCAGTTTCAATTGGTCTTCAAGTATGATGAAGAAGATGAGAAATAGCCAGGTCCAAAGAGGAGTTATTGTCCAACAAATGAAGCAGCGGTGGAGTTGCTATAATCAGTCTCCAAGTGGGAGATTGTTGGGTGTGGAGCCTGATTATATTCTGTATTCAAAGGTATTGCCGCATTGGACCCCAGTTCGAAATGGGGTGGTAACACCGCCCGTAAAATATTCGCTGTAGGGGGGTCCAGGGGGGTGGTTGTGACCTTTGGGGAGCGCAGGAAGCGCCTCCAAAGCTAAAAACATATTTAAAATTGCCTTGTAAAAGTATATTAATTTCTAGTCAATCTGGGCCATTCATTAGGTGGATGATCTGATGGTAGAACTTATGTTTAGTTTAGGATTTTTTTCCCTAGAAGGAAACCCCTCTCTTTGTATGAGGGGATTGTATTGAGGCTGTGTAATAGATGTGTATTCTCTAAGCGAGAAACAGAGAGGTGAGACTGTGAGAGAAAACAGAGGATATTACAACGGATCTGCTGTAGGTTGTGTCTCTTCATATTGCTGGATAATAGAAAGGAAGGACTCGCTGTTCGGGGTGGACGTAGCCCAAACTGGGTGAACCACGTATATCTATGTCTCTCTAGTTTATGCGTTTTCTATGTTTATATTTATGCAATATTCTATGTGTCCCATTGCTCTGTAATATATAATTTTCTAACACTTTTGACTGCGCATCTGATCTTGAACTCGAGGGATTTCCCAAGTTCGCCAATTTCCGGAGTCATCCCATGTCGAGATATATGCCAGGGTGAGGACTCCTTGCTGAATTAACCATTTCTTGATTTCTTTTATTCTTTATTTTTTCTCAAAGGCGACTGTCCCATTATGCTGTCTTGCCAGAGCATCCTGTTTTTTCCATTGCCAGGAATGCGATACAAGTGCTTTTGGAAAAACTCTATCCAACGGAGGAAGAGATGCCATATCGATGTCCCTTTGATGATGTTATCTATCTGTATGTTCCTTAGCGATGAGACTTTTAGATATTTTTTCCTTATGACCTAATTGACAAGGTGTTTGCTGTTTGAGAAGAGGGTCCACAGTATTTTACCTCCAAGAGCCAGATTGGAAAGGCCGAGGTCTCTTATTTGCAGGCCTCCTTCAGAGATGGGGCATTTAATTGTATCCCAATTCACTAGATGGAATTTTCTTTGGTTTCCTCTTCCTCCTCGCCACAGAAAATCCCTGATAAGTCTGGAGATCTGTTTCGTGATCTTCTTTGGAGCCAAAAGAAAGGAAGCCTGATAAATAGGCAGGGAGGACAATACAAATTTTATAAGGATGAGTTGGGCTATTGACCTCCCCAAGCTATAATATTGGACTTAATTTTGCTTATTACTTCTTTCCACAACGATAATTTGTTATGGCCCAGGGTTATTGGTAACCGGAGATATTTGATTTTATCCCAAGAAGCGAATCCCAAAAAGCCTAAGGAGAGGGCTATTCTCTAAATTTCTTGTTGATCCGCATTCCACCTGTATATTACATGGGTGGAATGTCATCTAAAAATAGTGCGTGATTGAGAGGCTCTAGCCCTTTCATCAACCTGTCTCCTGGAGCTATCCCTGCTTTCTTTTCAACTGTCAGTTTTCTACTTAGTGAGTCTGCCATCAGATTGAACAAGAAAGGGTATAGGGGGAAGCCTTGCCTTATTCCCCTCGAGGCTTGGAAATAGTTTGTTGGCTTGCCATGAACTAAAGGAGCTATCTGTGGATTTTCAGTACAAGCTTTAATTAAATTGACAAAGTTAGAGGTGAAACCAAAGGAAAGGAGGACTTTGTATAGGAAAGAAAGATTTACCCGGTCGAATGTGTTTTCCATGTCTAACTTTATGAGAAGACCTTGCTCTTGCCGAAGATAATTGGAATGTATGACTTCTTGTACCTGTATTACATTGTCCAATATATGTCTCCCTTTGACAAAGCCACCTTGGGTGGGAGAAATGAGTTTCCCAAGTAGTGGCTTGATTCTGTTTGCTAGCAATTTTATCAAGATTTAGTATGATGCATTGCAAAGCGAGATTGGCCTAAACCTATCAAAAGTGCCCGGATTCACTTCTTTTGGAATTAATGCAAGGAAGGTAGAGTTAGTACTGCCTCCCACTTTGGATTTTTATGAAAATCTTTAATCATCCTTAGAAGATCAATTTTTATTATTTCCCAGCAGATTCTGTAAAAATGAATTGGGAATCCGTCAGGTCCTGGTGCCTTGTCTGGTTCCATGGACCATATTACTTTGCAGATTTCTTCCTCGGAGAAAGGTTTCGTAAGATTAGTGTTGTCCTCCTTGCTTACCAAAGATGGAATGTGGGAGAGAAATTCAGAGGTGACTTCTTCAATCCCGTTCCCTTCCTCTTTATACAGATTCTGGAAATGATCTTTTGCTGCCCTTTTTAGCTGTTCTTGTCCTTTGAGCACAGTTCCATATGAGCAAGTGATTTCAGAGATATGGTTTCGAGATAGTCGGGTTCTATATTGCCTATGGAAGAAAGAGGTATTTCGATCTCTAGCTTTAAGCCACAGGCTACGAGACTTGAGCCTCCAAGTCTCTTCTTCATGGCAGGAAGCGCGAAATGATTTGATTTGGGCATCTTGTTCTTTTTATAAATTTGTAGCAGAGATCTCCTTGATTTCCAAATCCATTTGCAGATTTGATAAAAATTGAACTGTCTCCTTTCTGTTGTTGGTAGGAAAATTTGAGGGTTCTTTAATCTTCAGGGCTCTCTTGGTTATTTTTAGTTTCTGCTCCCACACGAAGCTGGGAGATCCCGTCACAGGTATGGACCATGCCTATAGAACAGTTTCCATGAACCCTTCTTTCCCTAACCAAAGCGGGTTGAATCTAAAGGGGATAGGTACCAAATTTTCTTCCTCTTCCAGCTGTAAGAGAATAGGTTTGTGATTTGAGGCTAGCTTTGGGATAATTTTTGAGGAGATCATTCTTTTTCCTAGAAACAAAGAGCTTTGCACTAGGAAGTTATCTAGGCATGTAGAGATGTGTTCTGCCCCAACTCTATTTTTTGTCCAGGTGTAAATACCTTTCTTCAGTTTGAAGTCCAGAAGATCCCAATGAAGTATCAACTCCTCTACTAATGGAATCATTTGGTCCCTGCCACTATTTCCATCTCTCTTTTCTTTTGGATCAATGACGAGGTTGAGATCTCTAGCCACTATTATATTCTGAGGGGAGTAAATGTCTAAGAAATTAGACAAGGTCTACCAGCATTCTTTCTTCTCTGTAAGGTGGACTGGAACATAAAGGTTGAAGAGAGAGATGGAGAGCTTACTAGAGAGGTGCCGAAGTTCGGTGAATATCTAATGTTGGGTCTCAAAGGAGCTTTCTAGTTGATACTATTCCTCCGACCACAAAGTTGCTAGGCCACCAAAGGTACCTCTTGCACTAATGGCCTTTCTTGCATTTTTCCCCCATTTTAATTTGCTGATCTCAAGAAGGGTTTCTCCTTCAATCTTAGTCTCTTGGAGCATGAGGATCTTAGGAGTTTCTATTTTCAGGAGATCTTTGACTGCTTCAGCTTTCAAAGGGTTCCCCAAGCCTCTGCAATTTAGCCTCTGCAATTCCAAGAGACTAGTTTCGTTATTTAACGGAATTGGAGTGAGTTGATCCCCCCTTAGAGGGCATTGTTCTGGTGTTTCTCCCGATAGTCATTTCAATGGTGGATTGGTTGCCTTGCATTTTTTACCTCTCCGCCTCTTCTTCCATGGCTTCCTTATGAGATTTCCTTCTAACTCTCTTATAGGGTCTCTCGAATGTCTCGTCTTTCAATGACCCAAAGGTTTCCAGGGGTTTTTTCCTTATCATTTCTGCATATGTGGGTGAGGAGGAGGTTCCTGTTGGGGAGTCAAGTTGGGTTACTTCTATTTTCTTCTTTTTAGCTTCAAGTGAGGGGACTTTTCGTTCAATCTCCTCTGTCTCTGTTTTTGGAATTTCAATTGAAGTGCTGAGGGTTTCAAATGGGTTTATTGAGGCCGTTGTCTTTGGTTGTTCTCCTCTTCCTTCTGTTTGAACCATTCCTATCAAGGGGTTCCAGACTCCATCAATACCTCTTTCCCTTTATTCCTACTACTCACCTTGCCCTGGACTGTTTTCTGCACCTGGATCCATTTTTCTCCTTTTGACTTCTCTAAATCTTCCTCCTCCTCTTTTTTTTTGCAGTATCATGATAAATGCCCATATTCATGGCAATTTTTGCATTTGAATGGTAGCTGCTCGTAGTCTAACTCTTGGATATAAGATCAATCTGCTATTTTTAACTTTATGGCCTCAGGTAACCCTATTTCCAAGTCGACTTCGACACATATTCTTGCACATGAATACTGGTCCCTTCTCTCTTCTCTGTCTATGTATTTTCCCAGGGTGTTGCCAATCGTTTCTAGTGACTTCAGGTTCGTGCAGTGCAGTGGAAGATGAGGGAGGCGTACCCACACTGGAACTGCTGACGGCACATCTTGTGCCGGATCAAAGTTTGGTAACCATGAGTTTAGATACAGACCCTGAGGTCCCATGAAATATGGTCCATTCCTAAAGATGAGATTTCTGTCTTCTATTGAATAAAAAACAAAGACAAAAAATCCCTTACCAACTAGGAAGCTTTCGATGCCTTCCTTTACTAGTGGTCGCCAGTTCCTTTGTACCCAATGCCTCGACAGCCTTGGGGGAAGACCATGGCCCAATAAATTGACTGATGAGCCCTCTTTCAGATAAGTTCAAAGTAGATCTGCAAGAAGCTTCAATGGGCAGGGTGGTTGTGGGGATGCTGTCGAGTTTCTTTACAAACTTTCGTTGAGTTTCCCTTGCTAGGCGTTTACTACTGTCACCGATCAACTTCTTGAACGCAAGGATCTTTGGTGGAGGAGGCGAAGGAGGAGGGGCCTTAGGGCCCCCTCCCGGGGCCATGGCGTTGGAGGGAGTACTGTACCATGGGCTACTATTGTGCGCATGAATCGTCTCCAGCCTGCTCTTCTTAATATTTAACAAATCCGGATAGCCCATAGTGGGAATCTTCATTTAATGACAGGAAACACATTCCTAGATTTTTTCAATTAGTGAAGCTCTAGAATTTGTCAATGTTTCATGATATCATTTTCAGTTATTATCTAATTTTGGTCCATCCTATATTAGGGAGCAAGTCCCGATATTATTTCATTCATAATTTACTCAATATTTTGCAAAAATAAATAATATTAGGCACATAATATGCAATTATCTCTAAACCTATCTAGGAACATATTAAAGCTAAAAAAACATTATTAATTATAGAAGGAGATATTTTATATAGTCGTTATGTGCCTAAAAAAGGTTAGATGGGCCTTAATTTGTATATAATTTGGAGGCCCATCACAAGCTACTAGTGTTTTTACGTCTATGCATTTTTACTCTAGAATTTATAACGAAAAGTTTAAACGTAGATGAAGTTCATTTTGTGTCAAGAGAACAAAAGGCTCAATTCAAATTGAAGGTTCAAGTTGGTTCTTTTATAGTCAACATCAGGGCCACTGATAAAGACGTAGAGAGTTTACTAGCCCAAATGAAGTTTAAATTGGCATTATTATCCTAGTGGAAAAATCTCAACCATCAAACTTGAACAAAAATCTCCTCCTTATATTCATACTTCTAAGCCATAAATTGAGTAGTTTACCAATAGGGAAATTTGGGAGGGCAATACTATGTAAGAAATTTTAGAAGAACATGCACCAACTCACCTAAAAGAGAAAGAACTTAAAAGAACAATTGGAAGTGTTTTTCCCACTACTTCAGGATCAAAATCAGTAGAATTTTAGAGTGTTCAAGAGAAGGAAAACCAAGGAGATGAAGGAAGAGTCCTCTGAGGCCATAACTACAGAAGTGTCAACAATAGTGTTAGTGTCAAGCGAGCCTACATTTTCTTTGAGACAAATGGAATCAACAGTATCTGAACCATTAGCTTCTCATTCTTCTAGCAGTCAGAGTATATTTACTAGATTCATAGAGATAAGAAGAACGAGTCTCTGAAGTCTGCCATTTATTCATAGTTTTGGAAGTAGACTATCTAATCAAAGCAAATTATTGTCTGCATTGGATCCTGACAAAAAGAAATTTTAGTTGGATTTCTTAAAGCCAAAAGTTCTAGTTCCAAAGATTGTTGAGGATTATAAAACTTCTCTTTTTACTTTTGATACAAAACAAATTTACCCTATAGAGTAGATATATTTACATAAACATGCCAGTAAATTAATTTATTCTTCTTTAACAATTGTTACCATGATTGTTTCAAAATTACAGAATTCTTTGAGCAATATGCATATTCAGCTCAAGATGGAAAGACTTTCCTCTCTTTCCAAAGACACAAGGGTTAAATATTTAGAATATATGATCATTAAGTTAGGATTGGATCCTAATGATGTTGGTGCTACATAAGAAATTATCAAAAACATAAATGCGGCCATTCAAGCTTTGCACAAGAGACTCAAGTTACCCACAACAGAGCATCCTCAAGCTCAAGAGGTGGGAGCGTTAGTGAAAGAAAAAGAAACCATGATGTGCATGATTGTTGAACATAATCTACAGCTACAAAAGATGGAGGAAGAAATGGAGACATTAGTCAAAGAGAAAAAGAAGGTTGTTAGCACTATAACCCCTGTAGGAGACACAAAATCAGTGGGTGATGATTCAATAAAGAAGATAGCCAAAGCAATGTCTCAGTTATATTTGAAGAATGCTGAAATATATAAGCTCAGGAAATTACTACAAAGAGTAGAAGAAAACAAGACCAAAGCAAATAATGCATACATGTTAGAATTACAAAAGAATTACGATCTTATAAAGCAGCTTGAGAAGTATTTGGAGGAGTCTATTGATGCACAAAGTTTAGTAGAAGCAAAACAACAAATATGGATAGATATAAATTTTGAAATTTCTAACTTATGGCCATTCATAGAAATTATTTTTGAGCAGGAGCATTTGCTAAAGAAGGCTAAATGGGTTATTGAAGACATCAAAGAAGAGCTAGACAATAAACCAAAAGAAGCTAGTAGGATTATTAAAGTCTTGAATTCAAAAACAAGAGAGGAACTAGAGGAAATGGGCATTGAAGACATGATACACACAATTATTCAAGTAATAAAGGTGATGAACAATAAAAATATCATGTTGCAATTATAAATCAAATGTGAAAATACGGAGATACAAATCAAAAAAATTCATAACAAGTTTTTTGTTCTTGAGAAAAAAGGAACGCTTTTCTTAAAATATTCTCATGGTGAATTAATTCAAGATGAAGATTATAAGATATTATTACATGATATAGAAATAGATATATTCAAGTTTTCTAAAGTTAAAGGAACTATCAGTGGTCAAAATTTTCTTCAAGGTGTAGCAAATGATTGTTTATCTCTCATGAAGTTCACCATATTTTCATCAGTGAACCAACATTTGAAAAATATACTGTAGTTGATGAGGCCTACAAAACAGTAATCAAGTTTTCATGTCCATATGAAGATAAATAGGATAATTTTATTGAACTTATTAGTTAAAACAAGTTTTTCAGGAAACATTTCAGTAGAATATAGAAATTTCAGGAGCAAAATTAGAAAGATGTTGATGTGGAGCAAGAAGTTAGAAACTGAAACCTTAAATAGTGTGCAGAGCCACAAAGTTTATTCAAGGACCTCTATTTTGAGTTATTTTGATTAGTATTATCCAAATTATATTGGATAAATATTTATATTTTTATGTGGAATTTGTAATAGATTAGATATTTTGTAAAAATTCTATATACACCTAATAATTTGAAGTAAGAAGGGTTGATAACTGGAGCATATTTTTGGTCGATACTTTTATAATATTTTCATCTTCAATATAGGCAAAGGATTATGGTTTCCATTTATGTAGCATTTGTGTACTTGTGAATGTTTTCTAGTGATTTCATAATCTATTTCTACATAATTTTGATAAAGTGTAAGACATTGGGAAGGGCAGCACTGAATATCAATCTCCCCGACATCCCTATCAAGGTTATTTTAGATATTGTGTAATAATTATACAATATGTTTAATTTGATACTCAAAAATTAATAGATTATTGCATTTATGTTATGCTTAAACATATTTTGTTCATTATAGAGATACATCTATAAGTTTCCTCTCAGCTCAGATGATTAGATGTCTAGGAAGGATATTTAGTCTTCTAAGTTATTCTACATTCTTCCTTCAAAGAACTTATAAAGTTTGTATGTTGTCATAATGGAACACAAGCACTTTGATTAATCTAAAGGATTAAGAATTATACACATAGACACGTATTTTCATCTTTGGGTCATCCATTTAATTCAAACCCCCCTTACATTTGATGATTTGTAATAGTTATTTGGTTGAGGATTATTTACAAAGATGCAACATTAGATAGGCTCCATTGTCGGGGATTGAATTTTGAAGCAAATTTTCCCTGGGAAAATGACTCAACTTTCCTCTTAATAGTGAATAAGAGGTTAGTAGGCTAAAATCTTTCACTTGACGACTTCATAATTTAAAATCTAGCTTCACGCAAGAATACTAGATATCATTTTAATCCCGAGCTACTTGCAACATTTTTAGATCCAGAGAGACTTGTATGGATTGCTTCCCTTAGATGTATATTTGAAGATTCTTCTTCTTCTTCTTCTATTATGCCAGAATTAGTTTCACAACTTGAATAATAAAAATACAACCAATGCCTCCTCATTTGTATGATCTACCTCCTAAAGTCTTGGAACTTATTTCTAAAGGAATAGATCTACAAAATTCTCTTTTGGTTCATCAACTTGAATCTTTTGAACTTATTGTGTCCCTTTCATAATCTTCTAATACAAAAATAGAACTTGAATTGCAATTACTTGGACTTAAACCGGGAGATTTTATATCCTCTATTATTCATACATATCCTTGTACCTTTGATCAACCTAAAGAGGAGTTAAAAGTGTATACAAATCCCCTAGCATCAGAAGATCAAGAGTCAATTGTTCTTAAAGTAAAAAAAGTAATCATCCATCCTCAATTTCCAAAAAAGCATATAATCCCAAAACAACCATCCCCTAGGAAACCTTCATCTCCTAAACAACCAAGTTCTCATCCAGTTATGGCTCACGTGGGACCAATTGTGGATGTTAGATATGCACCATTAATATTGACACCAATAGATCAACTTCATGATTTCCCTGATGGATATCTATAGCACTTACCTAGATACAAACGGGAAATACAATAAAATGCAGAAGGTCATTTATCTGCATTTTGGGATTTTGCAGATAATTTGAATATAGAACATGAAGATGTATATATGATATTGTTTGTCCAATCATTGGAAGGAAATGTTAGAGTTTGGTTTAGATAGTTGTAGGCAAATCCTATTCATTCATGGGCAAAATTAACTGATATTTTTATAAATAAGTGGTGAATAAAGAAGGATCATGTTTATTATTTAACTGAGTTTGATGATCTCAAAAGAAACCCTAATGAACATATATGGTGTTTGATCAAATTGTTTAGTAAAATTTACAACAAGATGCTTGCAGATTATAAACCCCTAGCTGCTGCGACAAAAGTTAGATTTTCTAAGGCTTTTGATGATGATTTTGCATTAATGTTGAGAGAAAGGAAATCTAGAACTTTGGTAGACATGCAAATTGATGCAATTGAAGTTGAGGCTAACATAGAAGCATAAGGGAAGTTGAGAGCTAAAGAAGAGAAATTAGAGAGAAAGTTAAAAGCAAAAACCAATGTTGGTTCATCGTAAAAAATTAAGGAAGAAGATCAAAAAATCGATGAAATTACTTTAATGTTAAAAAAATTGTCTAACAAAATCTAAAGAATGGAAACTTGGCCTAGAAAAGCACAAAAAAATATAAATAGAACTCTAGGACCGTACAAAAGGCCTTTCCAACAACAAATTTTACAAAAAAAAAAGATGAAATACTAACCATCAAATTCAGTCTCCATTAATGATTGATGATCAAGATATTGAGGAAATAGCACCAATTGTAGATGATATCAATTATTTTGTTGTTCAACCACTTGAAGGTATTATTGTTCCTATGAATCAAAATCAATATTTAGTTCAGTATGTGGAATCCTCTAATGTTTCCAAATATCAAGCTTTTTTAGGATTTCTAAATGTTAAACTTAATAAAAGATATGATTTAAGGTCTGGATAAAAATATAGGTTTACCAATTAAGAAAGTTACTTTTGATGTATCAGAAGATAAGAATGTTGAAGCTTCATCCTCACAACAGCAAACCCAATCACAAGATCAGTCAAAAGTGGAAAAGGTGGTTCCTTTTGTTTTTAACATAGAAAAGGAATTAGAAAAATTTAAAATTCCAATTTCTTTATTTGAGCTGACAAGAAATCTTGGTAATAAGTATCAAGTATCTAAAAGGATGCAGTGTTCATGTGTGGATGCTAAAGGTGATCTGATCAGTTTGTAAGATGAAAAACCTTCTATTATGTTTGGTCCAAGTCTTGATAATCAAGATGTGAGTGTCCCTCCTTTTTATCTAACTCTAAAGATCCATGTTTTTCTCCCCTATAATTGTATGTTAGATTCTAGAGCATCTCATAATCCAATGCCAAAAATTATTATGGATCAACTTCAGTTGCAGGTGACAATGCCTTATCATGATTTGTATACTTTTGATTCTAAGAAGGTGCAATTTGGTACTAATCAAATATTTGGTAGTGACCTTAGCCCAAATCCCTATAAAATGTGTCGTAATGGATATAGTAGTCACTGATATCCCTCCGAAATTTGGTATGTTGCTATCAAGATCCTAGTGTGCTAATCTTGGAGGAAGTTTACAAATGGATATGTCATATGCCACCATTCTAGTCTATGGAGGAGAACATTTAAGAATGTATAGAGAAGTTAGATTTGTAAATATAGTTACTAATGCTAGACACATTGTGAACTACCCTATATATTCCATTGATAATGACTTAGGGTGCTTCATTTTCATTGTAAATGAAGAATGTAATATACAAAATAGAAACGAAGGCACTGTAAATGTTCCTGAGTATTCAGAAAATTATATTTAGAGAATGTATTTTGATGGAGCTTCTTCCAGAGATGGATCAGGGGCTAGAATTGTTTCGATTTGACCATAAAAGAAAATTATTAATCAATCTTTCAAACTGGAATTCGAAGTCACCAATAATCTAGTGAAATAAGAAGTGTTAATTTCCCGGTCTAGAATTAGTTAAGAAAATGAAAGTAGAAATATTATCAGTATTTAGTGATTATGATATAGTGGCGAAACAAATTAGGAACTCTTTCCAGACTAAGCATTCCAGATTGAAAGCTTACAAGAATGAGGTATGGTAATGTATAGAAAATTATTATTGTGTTTTCAACATTTTATCTATACCAAGGGAGGATAATGTACAAGCACATTCTTTGGCAATTTCATCAAGCACCTTCAAAGTTCCAAATTATTTTCAACTGCAATATCAAGTTGAAGTTAGATACAAACCTTCTATCCTAGATAATGTGAAACACTGGCAAGTATTTGAAGATGGAGAATAGTTGAAAAAATTTCTGCTGGTAACTGAATAATTTTCATGTTTACATATTGATTAGGATGATAATGGGGAATTACAATAAAATACATTTTAGAAAGATGAGAATTTGAAGCAAAATATAACAAACCATGATATTATTCAGTTGTCTAATAATCATAATCCAAAAGGATTAGTCCTCGTTGAAATATTATTTGATCAAAATGATGCCCGTAATTCCTCTTTCCTAAATTCCCAACAGGACGATGTACATGAATGTAATATTGGTATTGCATAGGACATTAAAAACATCAAAATTTCAGGCTCACTGCCACATAAAACATAAAGATAAAGACATTAAATTGTTCATGAAATATAAAGATGTTTTTTCATGGAAGTATGAAGATATGAAGACATATGATACATCTATTATTGAACATAAGATTCCTTTAAAACAAGAGGCCAAACTCTTTCAAAGAAAATTGAGAAGAATACATCCAATCTTAATGCGAGTAATTGAGAAGGAAGAGAAGAAATTACTTGATGCAAAACTCATTGTACCTCTAAGATATTCTGATTGGATAGCTAATCTCATTCCTATTACGAAAAAGAATGGAGAAATAAGGTTGTGTGTTGCTTTTAGGAATCTGAACAAACTATCTTTGAAGGACAATTACCCTTTACCTAAGATGGATTATTTGCTGCAAAAAATAAGAGGATCAAATAGAATTTCATTGTTGGATGGTTTCTCAGGATATAACCCGATATTGGTTAATGAAGATGACAAAAGTAAAATTTCTTTTACTACACCTTGGGGTACATTTATGTATGCCAAAATGCATTTTGATTTAATAAATGCAAGAGCTACTTTCCAAAGAGCTATGGATCTAGCTTTTGTTGGAGAAATAAACAAATTCATGGTTATTTACCTTGATGACCTTACTATCCTTTTTGAATTTGACTCCCAACATATTAAACATTTAAAGAAGGTTTTCAAGAGATGCAAGAAGTTTGGGATTTCTCTTAATCCAAAAAATTCAGTGTTTGCTATGCAGGAAGGAAAATTGTTGGGACATATTATTTCAAAGGAAGGAGTTAGAATAAATTCAAAAAAAGTGTTTGATATTCAGTTAATCAGTTTCCAAGAACGAAGAAGGATATTCAAGAAGTGTTAGGAAAAATCAATTTCTTGAGAAGATTTATACCTAATTGTGTTGAAATTGTAAAAAATGTCACTGATATGCTAAAAAAGAATAATGAATTTAAATGGAATGCACAGATTAGATTTTCATTTCCTTAGATTAAAAAGGAACTTTCAAAAGCACCAGACTTAGCTAGCGCTAATTATTCAAAGTTTTTTAGTATCTTCTCCTTCGCATCAGACACTACAATAGCAACAATTTTCCTACAACAGAATGAAGATTGTTGTGAGTTACCAATTGTTTTCTTTAGTAAAGTCATGAGGGATGCATAACTAAAGTATGATATTATTGAGAATAGGCTTATGATTTAGTTTAGGCTTTGAAAGGTTTCAGAACTTATGTATTGCATTCTAAAATAACAACATATGTACCCAAAAATGCAGTAAATACAATCCTTATTCAACCTGATACATATGGAAAAAGGGGAAGATGGATAGCTATGATTTTCAAGTTTGATTTGGATATCAAACCAATAAAGACGGTAAAGGGACAAGGATTAGCTAAATTGCTAGCAAAATCAAATTGTAAAATAATAGGTGTTAATTCAATTATGCATATGTCAGATATGATTTCGGAGAAGAATCCACAAGAACCTTCTTCTAGTTCAATAGATACAAATTTCTCTTTGCATATTGATGAAATTTTTTTGCTGTTAGACTGGTACAAGGATATTGTTCATTTTTTACAGAATTTCCAATGTCATCATGAATTCACAAAGAATCAATGTTGATCTCTTAGACGTAGGTCTACGAAATATTGCATAGTTAATGCCAACCTATATTGGAAAGGATCCTTTAAATATTTTATTATTATGTCTGAATGAAAGTGAAAGTGAAGGGGTGACTGATTAATTTCATGAAGGAGTATGTGGAGGTCACTCTGCTTGGAGCGAAATTGCACACAGTATACTCAAAGCTGGCTTCTATTGGCATACATTATTTACTCAAGTTGGATTAAAAGTTCGAAGTTGCATTCCATGTCAAATCTTTGCAGGTAAACAAAAATTATCCTCTCTGCCTTTGATTCTTGTATTAGTAGAGGATCCTTTCCTGTAATGGGGTTTAGATTTTATTGGTGAAATAAATCCCATGTCCAACAATCCACAAAGTGGATCCTAACAACAACATAATATTTCACAAAATGGGTAGAAGCTATTGCTTTCAGAAACACAACTAATTCTGTAGTTATGAAATTCATTGAAGAAAATATTTTATCTAGATTTGGTTGTCCAAGAGAAATAATTACCTATAATTATCAAGCCTACAACTCTATAAAAGTGATAGAGTTTTACTAGATATACCAAATTTCTCTACATCATTCCACACCTTACTATCTATTAGGGAATGGATTAGCATAGTCATCAAATAAAACTTTAATCAAAGTCATCAAAATGGTGTTAGCAGACCACAAAAGAAATTGGGATTGTCATTTAAAGTTTGTAGTATGGGAAAATAGAGTTTCACCCAAGAGAGCTACTAGAAAATCTCCATTTAAATTAGTTTATGGTATTGAAGCTATTTTTCCCACTCAATTAACATTCACAGTGATGAAAATCTTGCAGGATTCCTATGAGGAAAGATATGATTTTTCAAAGAGAATTAATCAAATTATTTAACTCAATCAAGACAAGGAAGAAGTTCAGCATAAGCTACTCCAATATCAAGATAAGATGAAGAATTTATTTGATAGGAAGGCTAGAGAAATAGACTTTAGGAAAAAAAGTCCTAGTACTGAGATGAGATGCAAGAAGAGAAGACAAAGTCAAACATGGAAAATTTGACAATATTTGGTTGGGTTCTTTCAAGATTGCGAAGGTCAAAGGAAATAATACTTTCATCATTCAAAATCTAGAAGGAAAATATTTCTCATTTCTTGTCAATGGGAAACATTTGAAACATTCCATTCAATATTGAGTAAGTTCTTTCATAATCATTGTAAATAGATCGATGTGATTTAAATTTATAGAGAAAGTGTGATATTCTCACAACAATGACTCCATAGCCCAAGGAGAAGGCACATGGATTTTCATGTTCTCGGCATCCTACAGGGGGGCAACAATCCCCAAATGGAGCCGATGTTGTAATAATTTATTGTATAGTCAAAATTTTGAAGTTTTCATTTCAAAAAATGAAATAATATTTTTATTCATGCCCTTTGTAATAAGTGTGTCAACTCTATTATTGTGCTTAATTTTATTATTATTATTAT
>APFE030079066.1:103885-114397 GCA_000404065.3 Pinus taeda | reverse complement strand
CCCCTCCCACAAACCACCTTCAAGACATATCCATTTTCTTGCCAAATATCTCGCCGCTATTTTTCTGCCAACTTATCCCCAACTATCCCATTCGCCAATTGTTAATCATTTAACTGCCAAATCTTCTCATTTAATTGCCACTAATGTTCAAATACCTATTTAAGACCCTGCCATTTAAACTATCAATGGATAATTAATCCTCTTCTAAAAACAATTTTTTCTCTCAATTATTCAACCAAACATTCTCAAAGTTCACAACATTGTTAGAAAACTGATCGATAGAGGAATTACATAGTTCAAAAGTGGTCTACTCAACATCTTCATATTTCTCTGATATTCTGATTTCGTTCAGTATTTTTTAAATTATTAGGATGAACAATAATAAACGGAAGGGAAAATTATAGACTGGATACTCTATGGCTCCTATGATCCCAAATGTTGATGAATTACCATTACTCGACTTGGATTTTAAAATTGTAGAAACCAAATCTGAGTTTGACCTCTATGAGCTACATAATTGGGCTTTCCACAAATATGAAGACACTAGTGATGAATTTAATGTTTGGGAATCCATGCTTCCACAATTTGTATTTCCTCAAACTCATCATTTTCTCGAGTTCGTCGCTTGGTGTGAAAGCCAATATTTACCCAGTCAAAGAGAAATTGTAGCCTGGAATGGTGAACCCACGGGGGCTTCACTCAATGAACCTACGATAGATCACGTATGTTTGTGGCATACTAAAAAATATCCTTAACTTTAATACATATTGGAAAAGACCTCTAAAAATCACATTATTTAACCCCCTACCAATACGAAACCAATACACCTTCCCAATTTAAAAAACCCCTACTTTCACTAGATATTGTAGGTATCCATTTTTTCCTTCACATTTTTTTAATCCCTTTATATATTTTCATTAACTTTGAGCTCCATTTTTTATACTTACCAATATAAAAACCCTTTACCCCCTATTATATGCTCAATATATTATGTCATTTTTTCCTCAATATATATCCCCCCAATAGGAATGCACATGATATGGTATTGATCCCCCAGTGATTCCCTCGTGGGTGAACCCCTCTTTTACATTACCCTAGAACCTATCCTTCAAGCTTTGTAAATAAATGTTCCCAGTTCTCTGCATGTCTTTTCAGCTGCGTATTTAATGGAAATTTACAAAAACCTCACCTTCCAACAAAGAGATTTTACTTTCGAGTCTTTTTTACTAGAAGGGTCTAAATTTCCTTGTCAGAATCCACCTTACCCCTCATCCATGTTCCTAGAAACGTCCATACAAATAATTTCAATTATTTGTTGTCTATTAGGTTATCAAAATGATGAATGGGTTGATGAAGTGATTTTAGGATTTTTATCAGTTTTCACACCCAGAAAGAAACCCTCTATTTTATTCAACCTCAGCTAGTTCATTCTCATAATAGCCGTGATTTTTTTTTTTTTTTGTAAGTTTGGTGTTGAGAGGGATTTTATACACCAGTTTGTATTGGTCTACTTGTTTTTATACCATAAATCTAAGATATTTAAAATCCCGCTACAAAAGAAAGATTAAGAAGGAAAACCAAAGTTTGTTATCCACTGGACTTCATCAGTGAGGAAAAACTCAAAAGATTTTTCCTTCAATGATTTTGTAAATTATTTCTTATATATATAAATTTATCTTCTCAGTAGTGATGAAACACCAAGGATTTCAACTAAGATCAAAAGGAATTTACAGTTAAGTGAGTAGATAAAAGTTGGTGATTGGTATTTGTATCAAAATTTTATAGAGATCATAATTTATGGTTGTGAATTTCCACCATACAAGTTACTAGTGTTTTTGCCTTTGCCAATTTTTGTTCTAGAATTTATAAGACAAATTTTAAATATAGATGAAGTTAATTTTGTGTTCAGAAAAAAAAGGCTCAATTTAAATTGAAGGCTCAAGTTGGTTCTTTTATCATCAACACCAGGGTTGCTGATAAAGAAGTAGAGAGTTTACTAGCCCAAAGGAAGTTTAAATTGAGTTTGAATTGGCATTATCATCCTAGTGTAAAAAATTCAAACATGAGACTTGAACAAAAATATGCTCCTTATATTCATACTTCAAAGCCATAAATTGAATAATGCGACCAATAGGAAAATTTGGGAGGAGAATACTTCGCAAGAAATTTTAGAAGAACAGGAAATAACTCAGACAATTGAAACACCTCACCTAAAAACATAAAGAACTTAAAATAACAATGGGAAGTGTTTCTCCCACTACTTTAGGATAAAAATCAATAGAATTCAGAGTGTTTGAGAGAAGGAAAACGAGGGAGACAAAGGAAGAATCATCTGAGGCCATAACTACAAAAGTGTCAACAACAACAATGTTAGTGTCAAGTGAGCATGTATTTTCTTTGAGACAATTGGAATCAATGGTATTTGATCCATCAAATTCTCCTTCTTCTAGAAATTAGAGTATATTTACTAGATTCATAGAGATAAGGAAGAAGAATGAGTCTCTGAAGTCTACCACTTATTCATAGTTTTGGAAGCAGACTACATTTGCTCAAAACAGATTATTTTTTGCATTGGATCCTCACAATAAGCAATTTCAGCTAGCTTTTTTAGAGCTAAAAGTTCTAGTTCCAAAGACCATTGAGGATTATAAAAATCTTCTTTTTAATTTTGAATACAAAACAAATTCACCCTATAGACTAGATAGATTTACATAAACAAACTAGTAAATTAATTTATTCTTCTTTAAAAAATTCTACCATGATTGTTTCAAAATTACATAGTTCTTGAGAAATATGCATTTTCAGCTCAACATGGAAAGAATGCCCTCTCTTTCCAAAGAAACAAGGTTTAAATATTTAGAAGATATCATCATTAACTTAGGATTGGATCCTAATGATGTTGATGCTACATAAGAAATTATCAAAAACAAAAATGGTGACATTCAAGCTTTACACAGGAGACTCAAGTTACCCACAACAGAGCATCCTCAAGCTCAAGAGGTGGGAGAGTCGGTGAAGGAAAAATAAACCATGCTCCACATGATTTTCTAATAGAACCTACAGATATAGAAGATGGAGGCAAAAATGGAGAACCTAGGCAAAGAGAAAGAGAAATTTGTCTGAGTTATCTTTTAAGTTCAAACTTGCGCTTTCAAGACAACTTAAAAGCAATGTTTGAGTTATATTTGAAGAATGATGAAATATACAATCTCAAGAAATTAGTGTAGAGAGAAGAAGAAAACAAGATCAAAGCATATAATGCATACATATTAGAACTACAAAATAATTACAAGCTTATTAAGCAACTAGAGAAGTATTCAGAGGAGTCTATTAATGCACAAATTTTGGTGGAAGCAAAACAATAAATCTGGATAGATATAAATTTTGTAATTTTTGACTTATGGCCATCCATAGAAAGTATTTTTGAGCAGGCGTAGTTGCTAAAGAAGGCTAAATAGGCTATTGAAGACATCAAATAATAGATATCTGATAAACCTGAAGAAGCTAGCAAAATTATTAAAGTATTGAATTTAAAAACAAGAGAGGAACTAGAGGAAATGGGCATTGAAGATAGGACACATGCATTTATTTAAGTAAGAAAGGTGTTGACTAACAAAAATCTCATGTTGCAATTAGAAACCAACTGTGAAAATTTGGAGATACAAATAAAAAAAATCATAAGAAGTTTTATCTTCTTGAGTAAAAAAACATGCCTTCCTTAAAAGATTATCATGGTGAATTAATTCATGATTAAGATTATCTGATATTATTACATGATATAGCAATAGATAGATCCAAGTTTGCTAAAGTTAAAGGAACTAATAGTGGTCAAGATTTTCTTCAAGGTGTAGCGGATGATTTGTTTATCTCCCATTAAGTTCACCACCTTTTCATTAGTAAACCAACATTCAAAAAATATACTGAAGTTGATGAGGTCTATAGAAGAGTCATTTCCAGATGAAGAGCAATGGGATAAGTTTGTTGAACTTATTAGTTGAAATAGGTTTTTTAGGCAACATTTCAGCAAAAGACAGAGATTTTTGGAGCAAAATTAGAAAGATGTTGACGTGGAGCAAGAAGTTAGAAATTGAAGCCTTAAATAGTGTGCAAGGCCACAAAATCTATTCGAGGACCTCTATTTTGAGTTATTATGATTAGGATTATCCAAATTATATTGGATATATATATATACTTTCATGTGAAATTTGTAATAGATTGGATATTTTGTGAAAACTCTATATATACCCGATAATTTGAAGTAAGAAGGGTTGATACCTAGAGCATATTTTTGGTTGATATTGCTCTAATATTTTCATCTTCAAGATAAAAAGGATTCTGGTTTCCATTTATGCATTATTTGTGTACTTGTGAGTGTTTTCTAGTGATTTTCCTAATCTATTTCAACATGTTTTTGAGATAATGTAGGACATTCGGAAGGGCAGGACTGAATATCAGTCTCCCTGACATCCCTAGCAGGGTTATTTTCTATACTCTGTAATAATTAAACAATATGTTTAATTGGATACTCAAAAATTAATAAATTATTACTTTTATGCTATGCTTAAACATATTTTGTTCACTATAGAGATACATCTATATGTTTCCTCTAAACTTAGATGATTAGATGTTTAGGAAGGATATTTATTCTTCTAAGTTCTTCTTCCTTCAAAGAACTTATAAAGATTTTATGTTATCATAATGAGACACTAACACTTTGATTAATCTAAAGGATTATAATTAGAGGCATAGAAAATTATTTGCATCTTTGGGTCACCCATTTCAATAAAAAAAACCCTCACAATTAATTCTTCATAATAGTTCTTTGGCCGAGGGATGTCTACAAAGATACAACAAACCAAAATGAAAGAGAATCCATCAAATCTCTCATGCAAATCACAAAATCTGAAATGCAATCATTGAGGCAAAAATTGAAAATGTTCGTGACAGAACAAGTGCAAATTGTTGAATTGGATTTTGTAGGAAAAGAAAAGAAACAATTGATGATTCAATTGACAGACATAAATAAGGAGATAATAGCTTTAAAGTAAAAGGTCCAAGACTTGGATAAGACTATAAAAAATCATATGTGCACAATTATAGTGTCAAGTGAGTCTAAATATCCTGTAGACAAATTGACATAGGTAATGATTGAACTCACGCTATCATGGGTAGAGATGAAAAAGATCCAGGATAATTTAACATTGTCTTGAGCATAATTGAGTGCTAAAGAGAAAAAAATGAGGTCTACAAAGATTAAAAATGAACAAATCTACGAAAAATACAAGTTAGCACAAGAAGAGATAAAAGATATAAAAAATTGACTGAAGGGAAATATGTCCTTAATTGAAGCTAGACAGATCATTTGGGATGAGATAATTCAACAGTTGTGTTCCACTTGGGGATTCTTTCAAGTTGTTGTTGAAGAAAGGGATGTAATCACTAGTATCACTAGAGTTGTAGCTTCATGTAAGAAGGAGATTGTTATGCAACCAGATCACAAAACAAAAGAAGAAATAGATCAACGACTTGAGAATTAGCCTCTTTGAGGGGGAAACCTCCTTTACATCACATAAATGAACAAGACCTCCTTGGTATATATAAGAGTGTAAGGGGTCACAATATAATCACATCCTACATAACAATAATAATGTGAGGGTCCAATAATAACAATAGTGGGATTCTATGGGGCGCAACAATAAAAATATGGTGAATACATGGGCACAACAATAACAATAAAAGTAATGGGGCCACACTAGTATTATAGGCACCTAACACACCCCTCTCCTTAAAAAAAGTGTTTTCCTCAATGCTTGAGTAGTTCTGGATTCTTCTATATAATATTCTCATCCTCCCATGTGGAATATTCAACGAGAAAGTTCTTCCACTTAATGAGACACTCTAAAATTGATCGATTCCATAGCTGTCGGGTTCTTGTTTCCATGACTGCTTCAAGCTCCAATATGTTTTTTCCTTCTTCATCAGTTTATGGCAATACTATTTGAATTTAGAGCTTGTCATTGATAACCTTATTTAAGCATGAAACTGTGTGTACTCAGGAAGATGCAGGCAACTCCAATTTGTATGCCATAGTACCAATAGTTTGCAACCCTTTGTAAGGACCATAATAATTGGGTGATAATATATTATCCTTCTTATCTTGCTTGAGGGACATTTTTTTGTATGGTTGTAGCATTAAAAATACCTAATCACTTACATCAAAACTTCTTTCACTATGATGTTGATCTGCTTGTTGTTTCATTTGATTTTGTGTCAGAGTGAGGTTATCCTTTAAGATTTGGAGAACTTGTTATTGATGCTCGATGTGATCTTCGGCTGCTTGTACCTTAGAATTTTCTCTTAAAGATGATGTGATGGACGATGGATGATATCCATAAAGTGCCATAAAAAGGGTCATTTTTGCTACAATATGGAAGGAAGTGTTATAGGACCATTCAGCCAAAGGTAAGCACTTGACCCATTGTGTTTGTTTATCGGATACAAAGCAATGAAGATATCCTTGCAAACATTTTTTCACTGTCTCAGTTTTCCCATCATATTGAGGATGATAAGATGAGCTATGAGCTAATTGAGTACCAAGACAAGAAAATAATTATGTTCACCAATTTCCAGTGAAAATGGGATCCATGTCACTTACAATAATTGGATTTCCATGTAGATTTTGAATTCTTTCCATAAATGCAATAGCAACTATACCGGCTTTAAAATGATGAGAAATTCAAAAAGTGTGCATATTTGGTAAGTCTATCAACTACTACCATGACCAAACTCTTTCCTTTAGAATTGGGTAAACTTGAGATAAAATCCATTGAGACCTCCTCCCAACAATGACTTGGATTGGTGAAAGGTTGTAACATACTTGGGGTCTTAATTGTCTCAACTTTATTTTGTTGGAAAACCAAACATTCTGCCACAAACTTGAATATTTGATTTAAGGACAACCCAAAAAAATTCCTTCTTGAACCTGTGGTAAGTTTTAAAAAATCCTGATTGCCCTCCTAAGGGAGATGTGTGCAATTCCAAAAGAATCTTTTGTTTGAGTTGAGAATTCTTACAGAGATATAAACAATCTTTGTAACATAATGAATCATATTTACATATAAATGTATTATATGTACTAGGATCTTGCTGCAACTTTTGAATGAGTTTCCACACCTCTTCATAATTCTTCCATTCATCCCTTGCTTCAATTATCCAATCAAGTTGGATAATAGAAATGGCATAGAGCAACGCTTCCACATCTTGATCCTTTCTTGAGAGTGCATCTGCAACAGCATTTTGCTTCCCTTTCTTGTAGATGATTTCAAAGTCATAACCTAACATCTTTGTGACCCATTTTTGCTACTCTTCTGAAGATAATATTTGTTCAGAAAATTATTTAAGACTATCATGATTTATTTTGACCTTGAAGTGTCTTCCCATTAGGTAAGGTCATCATTGCTTTAGTGCATGTAGTATTTCCAACATTTCCTTCTCATAAATATGTTTGTGTAAACAATTTCCCTTGACTGGAAAACATTCAAAAGAAAATAGGTCTTCCTTCTTGAATTAAAACAACATAAATTCTATTTCCCGAGGCATCACATTCCACAATAAAGGATTTTGTGAAGTCTGGTGTAGCTAAGGCTGGTGCTTGGCAAATTGCCTCTTTAATATGTTCAAAGGGCTTAGTTGATTATGGAGTCCAAGAAAATGCATCTTTCTTTAATAATGTTGTTAGAGGCGTTGTTATTATCCCATAATTCTTAGCAAACTTGCGATAATACCCTGTCAACCTGAGAAATCCTTGAAGATGCTTTAGGGTTGTGGGGATTTCCCATTCCTTAATGGATTTAATTTTTCTAGAGTCTACCTTAACACCCTCATGAGATACAACATGACCCAAATATTCTACCTCTTGTACTCCAAATAAACATTTGGAGTCTTTTTCATATAATTCTTTCTCCTCCAATAGTTTGAGCACCTTGTCAACATGTTGAGAATGATCCTTCCAACACTTGTTGTAGATTAGTATATCATCAAAACATACTAACACAAATTTTCTAAGGAAAAGTTTGAAAATGGGATTCATCAAACCTTGAAATGTGGAAGGTGCATTAGTAAGGCCAAAAGGCATGACCAAAAATTCATAATGACCCTTCATGAGTTTGTTTTGTTTTTTTTTGTTTTCTTTTGTTTTGTTTTGTTTTTTGTTTTTTGTTTTTGTTTTGTTTTGTTTTGTTTTTTGTTTTTTGTTTTTTTGTTTTTTGTTTTTTGTTTTTTGTTTTTTTGTTTTTTGTTTTTTGTTTTTTGTTTTTTTTGTTTTGTTTTTTTGTTTTGTTTTTTGTTTTGTTTTGTTTTGTTTTGTTTGTTTGTTTGTTTGTTTGTTTGTTTTTTTGTTTTTGTTTTTGTTTTTTTGTTTGTTTGTTTGTTTTGTTTTGTTTGTTTGTTTTGTTTGTTTGTTTGTTTGTTTGTTTGTTTGTTTTTTTTCCCAGAATGTATTTAGTCTTCATTCCAATTTGATGATATCCTGAATGAATATCCAACTTGGTGAAGTAAATTGTTCCATTTAATTAATCCAACAATTCGTGATCTTGTTGATCTCCTTATAATATGGACACATATACCATGATCCATCCTTTGTGTGCACCAATACTACTGGAGCACGGAAAGAAATTTGACTAGGTTGAATTATATTGACCTCTAACATTTCTGCAACCATATGTTCAATTTCACTCTTTTGGACATAGGGATATTTGTAAGGCCTAATGTTTGGAGGAATACTTCTTAGAATCAAGTGAATTGCATGATCATAATCACAAATAGATGGGAGGCCTTTGGGAGTCTCAAATACCTTGGAAAGATTGTCCAAGACTTTTTGGAGATATGGAGAAACAAATGATTTGATGTTTGAACCTCTAGTGAGCATAATTGTGCAATTACGCCCCATTATTATTTATTAAAAATATTTGTCATTCCAATGGAACTAATTATCTTCCTGGCTTTCCCTGTGATACTCCTTAATTCAATTTCCTTTCCTTCCCAAAAAGATTTCAAGAAAAATTCTTGAAAATTAAAATCTATCGTCCCCAAAGATTGTAACCATTGGACTCCTAGTAGAACATCAACACCACTTATTGGAATGGAAAGCATTGGACTCTTCAATACATATTCCCCCATGGTTTGCTTGATATTATGACACTTTTCAGAGCAATTTATAGTTCCTCCATTTGCAACCATCACTTGACACTCTGGTGTTGGATACAGAAAGCAATTCAATTCCTTGGCTATCTTACAATGAATTATGGGTACTATTTGAATCAATCAACACTATTACCATTTTCTTCTTGATATATCCTTCTATCTTGAGAGTTTGAGGAGTGGTAATTCCCGCCAATACATTACAAGATATGGTCAGATTCATTTCTTCTTTCTCTGGGGTTGGTTCCTAGTGTATATCCTCTTCTTTGGATTTTGCTTCTTCCTTTTCTTCCTCCTCTTCATAATCTATGTAAAATAATTTCTCCTCAGCACACTTATGACCATTAGTGTATTTTATATCAAAATTGTAACAAAGCCCTTTTACTCTTTTTTCTCCAATTTTTGTGGTGTAAACCTTATAGGTTGTGGAAATCTAGGAGTAGCAACACTTCCATATTTATAGTTGTGAGTGGTAGACTTCATTGTTTCCATAATTTTTTCTTTCAACTTTCCTTGTCACCACGAATGCCTTCTCCAATGAATTAGGTTCCCAAAGGCAAACCTCATGTTGGATGTTATTATTTAAACTCCCTATGAAGGCATCACTCCTATGTTCCTATGGAATATCAGTTACTGTAGATCTTAACCCCATACAGAAATTACCTACATACGAATTCTAAAACACAGAAAATAAACAATGTGAGAGCATAAAACATAAAACACATATACACAGATATTTTCCCCTAGATCCCAAAACCGGGACTACCAGCTTGATTTTTCATTATGTTCCTTTCAATGTTACAATACATATTTATACATGCTGAAGCATCTAATACCATGGACCGAAAACCATCGCGTCCAAAAACCATGGACCGAAAACCATCGTGTCTAAAACCATGTGCGAAAATCATGCACAAAACCATAGGTAGATCCGCCCAACCTAACATAGGGTCCAAAACCAAAATTTTCCAAGGCGCTGCCCCGCAGCCCATAGAGTGGGGTTATTTGCACCCCTCAAACCCCCTATGACTCCCCCCGCTACGCAATTGGCGCAATGAAGGGGGGGCTCTGCCCCCCTTCTAACCCCCCAGTTAACTATGTGGTCTAGTCGTGGAAAGAATATAACACAACACAACATTCTTCCATTTGTTGTGGAAAGAATATAACACAACACAACATTCTCCCACTTGTTGCTTTTTTTCCACAAGGGGCCACAAGAGAGCTTAGTCATTTATTCAGCCCTGCAATGGCCATTGTTTCTCTACACCAAGAGAACTTCTCAGAGCTCACAGATTTTGTCAATGCATCTGCAGT
>APFE030079066.1:84631-101617 GCA_000404065.3 Pinus taeda | reverse complement strand
ATGCCTCGTGATCTACATGTGTACTTGAAGAAGCCAAGTACACATCCCCACCTTCATCTAAGGTGGTTTTCGCCTCTGCAGAAGGAGCCTCATCAAATCCCTTTCCTTTATTAGGGGCTTTAGATTTATAGTCCCTTTTGTAGTGCCCTTCCTTCCTGCATTTCCAGCACACCACCTTTACAGGTTTTCCTAGAGATTTATATCTCCCTCTAGATTTAGATCTCCCACTCGATGACTTATTTTTGTTTCTATTCTGGGACCATCCTCGTACAGAAAAGGTATCACCATTCTGGCTCTCCATATTTTTTCGTCTCATCTCCTTCGTCAGCAAGGATGAGACTATTTCATCAAACTGCAAGGCAGTTGCATTACTACCTATTGCAATAACTAGACTATCCCACGAATCTGGTAGAGAACACGAAAACCTGATGCATTTATCTTCATCTGAAATTTTAATATCAACATATAATAACTAACTTACCACAATATTAAATGCGTTTAGATGCTTTGTCACCGAGTCTGCATCTTTCATCCTCATGTTATACAACTTTTTCCGCAGGAACAATTTATTCACCAGAGACTTAGATTGGTACAAAGTCCCTAACTTGTCCCACAAAGCCTTCACCGTAGCTTCCACTGATACATTTAGCAATACTAAATCTGAGACACACAATCGTATTGTGCTCTTTTCCTTCTGATCAAACTTCTTCCATTCTTCATCGGACACTCCCGTTGGTTTAGTACCCAGATCTACTGCAATCCACTGATCTTTATCCACCAACAGATCCTCCATCTTGAGTTTCCACAACTCAAAACTCTGACCATTAAATTTCTCGACCTCTATCTTTTCACTGCTCGCCATCTTCTTTCACCACCAAAATCGATCTCGCAAATCTCCCATTGAACAAGGTCTACCACAAGCCCGAGCGAAACCCCTCAGCAACAAAGGCGTCCCCTTGAAGCCAAAACAGCTCTGATACCAAATGTAGGTTTTAAACCCATACAGAAATTACCTACATACGAATTCTAAAACATAGAAAATAAATAATGCGAGATCATAACACATAAAACACATATACATAGATATTTTCCCCTGGATCCCATAACCGGGACTACCCACTTGATTTTTCGTTATGTTCCTTTCAATGTTACAATACATATTTATACATGCCAAAGCATCCAGTATCATGGACCGAAAACCATCGCGTCCAAAACCATGTGAAAAAATCATGCACAAAACCATAGGTAGATCCACCCAACCTAACATAGGGTCCAACATAGAGTGGGGTTACCTGCATCCCTCAAACCCCCTATGACTCCCCTCGCTATGCAATCGACGCAACGAAGGGGGGGCTCCGCCCTCCTTCTAACCCCCCGGTTAACTATGTGGGCTAGTCGTGGAAAGAATATAACACAACCCAATAGTTACCCTAATATTCAATGTTGGAAATCCTCAATGTTCTTCTCCATTGAACCTTTTTTTTTTTTAGTTTTATCAATTGGCTAAAAAATAAACAACTTTTTCTTCTTGCTTTTTGGAGATTGATATTAAAACTGTTGTATCTCTGAAATTTCAGTCTCCCAAAGACTAAAATTTAGTGTTGTGGTAGAACTATGAGTCTTCTTTCCAATGCCACAACCCAGACCATTATTGTATTCTTAAATATAAAGTTATGCCAAATCTCCCATGATGACCTGATTATGGACTAGTTCAATAGAGTGAACTTGTATGAGATGCCACGTGTCATTGTTTCAACCTTCAACCCTGAAATTGATACAAGAGAAACTATAATCCAGGCAATTTCAATTACTTTTATAGAATTCACATCCGATGCTTGAGAAGAAATTTATGACGATTCTCTCTAGGTCACCTATTTGAGACTGAATTATGGAGCATGCATAAACCCTAACTTTTTCGAACCATATCTAAGAAAATATAGCGAACCAAGATCTAAAATTTCTAAAAGAATTTCACCACAATTTCGGCTCCATGTGGTCGAAATTTGAGCTTCTAAAGCTTCGTAGAAAAAAGTTTATAGTGAAAATTCTAAGGTGACATTTTTAAAGCAATGAAACCCTATAATCCAAAGCTTTGATACCAAATCTTATGCAATAAGATCACAAAACATAAGAAACTAGAGACTAACGACTTGAGAATTAGTCTATTTGAGGGTAAAACCACCTTTACATCACATAAATGAAAAAATCTTGGATGACACAAATGATAAGACCTCCTTGGTATATATAGGAGTCTAAGGGATCACAACAAAATCAGAGACTACATAACAATAATAATGTAAGGGCACAATAATTATAATAGTGTGATTCTATGGGCCACAAAAAATAACAATATAGGGGCTACATGGGCACAACAATAAGAATAAGGGGGCTACAATAGCATTATAGGGACCTAACAGAGATGTAGAAGGAAGCACAAAAAGCTAGAAAAATCATTAAGTTCCTGAATGAGAAATCTGGAGCAGAGTTGAAAATAATGCACATTGTTGACAATGTTTCAGTCATCATAGGGATTATCAAAAAAATTGAAAAGAATCACATGCACATTCAAACTAAGAGTAAATTAGAGATAGTAAAAAATATGTTGTTTCTTTTGACTCCATATTTGATCAAAGAAAAACAGTTGGGTTGCCAGGATTCTAGAGTATAGATGGGAGCTTACTGCCTTGGGAAAACTATGAACAAGAATTGATAGCTGCTAAATGCAGATTGGATTCATCGTTCGATAACATTGTGGTGTTGAAGGGAAAAATAGTGGTCAATTTCTTACAGAGAGATTTTCATTTACTGTGGTGGATAAAAACCTTGTTTGAATCAACACCAGGTTACACCATATTATCAAATTTGTAGGTTTCTTTCCAAAGAATGACTCAATATACGACTCTAGATAAAACTATTTGGGAAATATGTGAAGATTTATTCCAACAAGCTACAATCAAAGTTATGGAAACATGTGCTGAGCCCCAGGGGAAAAGATCCATTGCCCATTCGAATATTTAAAATATGAAAGACTTTAATTTTGTAATAATGTAAAAGTTTTAGTTAAAAGATAGTTAGACAGTCAGATGGTTTGATATTTACATGTAACCATTCTTGATGGTAATTTTTTCTTTAAAATGAGACGAAAGAACTAGTCAAAAGGGTTCATAGTTTTTTCCTCGGAGGAATTATAATCATTTTATGTGTAATGTTTTGAGCCCTTTTGGAATATTAATGAAGTTCAAGTGATTCCATATGTTTGGTCATTATAATATGTGCTTTTTTTCTTTGTAAAACTTGGACTTTGTTTGTTATTCTTTTGAAATTTGTGTATGAAGTTGCTGGTTTCTTTCTTTATTAGACAAATTTATCAATGTTTTTTGGAATAGAATAGCAACTTGTAAATAGTTAATTAAGTTTAATTAACTTAATTAGCTTAGGAATTTTGATTTGGAAGTCTTTCTGTAGTCATGTACATGTTCTCCCTAAGTTTTAGGGGTCAAATATGAGTTTAATTGTGAGTTGTAATTAGATAACTCAGTTTACCGAGTTAAGTTCAGTTAAATTAGTTCTAAACTATTTGTGGAATTGATAGAGAATTAATAGTCAGTTAGTGCATTAATGCATTCACTAGTGCTACTCCAGTTGACTGAAGATTCCCTCATCAGAAACTCATGCATGTTGATTCTGAGAAGGACCTAGTTGAGATTAGAGTGTAGGGACAATGTACTATCAGTTGTATGATTTCCTGAGTTTTATATATCATGCATGCAATCAGGAATTGGACCTAGTTTGGATTGCGCAGTTTTGGATGCAATGGATTCCCATTAATATTGGCTATTCAACCATAGTATTTTCGCAAGGAAATAGGGGCTTGGAGAGCACTAGAGGAGGCTAAGGTTTGGCTTGAGCTTGCTTGTGAGCTGGGAGATTGATTATGTTGAGTGTTGGGATTGTTCTTGTGAGAACAAGCATTGTATTATCATCTTGGATTTTTGATTTAATGCAATATAGATAATGGGGTTTTGAGCTGTGGCTTTCCCCGCATACTTATTGTGTTATGTGCCATTGATTTATCTTCCTCTTGTCGATTATTGTTTTCATCGATCTTTATGGGCTTCCGCTGTAAAGAGTAGAAGTAGATTCTTGTCTTTTGCTTTAGTAAATTACACGAGCTTGTGAATCTACAGGATTTTCTACATGGTATCAGAGCTGAGAACAATATACTAGAGGAGATTTCAAAGTTTTGAGTTCAAGGTTACAGGTGAAATTCGAATTTTCATTTGATACTTCAGGATCAACAGATGACGTTCTAAAATTTGAGGCTCGAGTATGCCTTGGATGGAAACTCAAATTATATAGCCTAGAAGGATGTGATGGTGGTTGTGTTGGAGGATAATGGCTTGAAGGAATTCATTGATCAGGACATTCCAAGCCATCAACATCGGATGCTTAGAATCTGGCTGAATGGAAGAAGTGTGTGGCAAGGGTGAGGTGGATAATCCTCAGAAAGTTGGCAATGAAAGATAAACTTCGAAAAATCAAGATGGAGGTGGGCGACTCAATTCCAAATTACTTGACCAAGTTCACCCACTGTCGGGATGAACTTAGAAGTGTTGGAATCACTGTCGCTGAGGATGAAATGTTGAGTCTTTCTCTTCTAGGACTCCCAAATAGTTGGCATAATTATCATGACTCTATCAATGGTCGAGAGAAGCTGCCAGATTGGGAACAACTGTGGTCAGATTTGATGTAGGAGGAGATCAGGAGGAACACTAGAGATGGTACCTCTTCCAAGGAAGTGGAAGAGGATTTTTCCTTAGCGAGTAAGGTAAACAAGGCCAAGGGAAAGAAGTCCCAAGGCGAGGAGGGTCGAAAGAAGATGGACTTGATGAAAGTCAAGTGTTTTCACTGTCACGAGCATGAGCACTATGCAAAGAACTACCCACAAAAGAAAGCAAACAAGAAGGAGCCAACAATAGTGAGAATAGGTGAAGCTCTAGCTTTACAATTTGAACTTGATTTCACTCTCATTGCATGCATGGCCAACACTGTCATGGGAGGTGTGTGGTATCTTGACAACAGTGCCTCATTTAGTATGACGGGCAATCAAGATCTCTTTAGTGATTTTGAGGAGAAAGACCTCAAGCAGAGCATAGCATTTGGAGATGACGAGAGGTATATAGTTACAATGATTGGTGTTGTTACCTTTAAGAGGAATTCTAGCTCCCCTCTCAAGATCAAAAATGCAATGTATGTTTGAGGACTAAAGAAGAATCTTGTTTCAGTCACGGTATTGGAAAACCATGGCTATGATGTGGTTTTTAGTAAGGGAAATGTTTTCCTTAAACACATCACCATGGGACAGGTGAAACAAATCGGTTCACGGGTCAAGAACCTGTATGCTCTTGAGGTTCAAGATGCATGCAAAGCCTTGAGGAGCAAGGAAAAGGTTAGTGACTTGGTGGTTGAGAGGGAGAGTAAATTACCTCTCAACATGCAGCCCCAAAAAAAGCCTCGAAAGCAGCTTCAGGAAGTTGTGGAGTAGCCACAACTATAGAGTTGAGAGGAGACTGAGTGGAGAGATCCACTCAAGCAGTCTCAGAAGCAGTCTTAGAAGCAGTGTTAGACAATTGTGGAGCAGCCACAATTATAGAAGCCAAGTTGAGACCGAGTGGAGACATCCACTCATGTAGAGACCTCTAGTAGGGAAAAATTTTGAGCTAGGTGGGTAGAGGGATCACATGCAACCATACCTCCAGGTGTGAGGTGGGGCGATGTAAAGTGATAGTCCCAAGAGGGCTGAAATTGGGCAGGGTCCATTGAGAGGTTTTATCTCATGGATCATACCTTGCTATGGGAGCCCAAAGTACATAGTAGTAGGAGGAATAAATGGGATTGATATAGTCAGAGATCAGAGTGATAGAGGCTAGAGAAATCAGATACTAAAGAGCGCAAAGAAGGGTTGACAACAATGCAGAAAGGCAAAGACAATAGAAGCACAAAGTTTTCGGTCAACAGAGGCAATAATAGTCAGAGACTTTGATTACAGATACATCATACTGATTCAAGTTGGATGTTTTCTTTGTTTCTGGAGTTACTGTAGCAACAACACTAGAGAGAAGTATTGCATGCAGAAAATTCCAAAGGTTTAGGATCGATATCGAGTTGAATTCGTTTCTTGTTGAGAGGAGTGTTGAAAATAGCAACAAGAAATGTTAAAAATAGAATCGAGAAATTCCAGTTTAATTTGTCCTTGAATTAAATTGTGAATTGAAAGCGAATTCTGTTCTCATATCAACTCGTAAATAGTTAATTAAATTTAATTAACTTTATTATCTTAGGAATTTTGAGTTGGAAGTCTTTTTGTAGTCATGCATATGTTATCCCTAAGTTTTAGGGGTCCAATATGAGTTTAATTGTGAGTTTTAATTCGATAACTTATTTTACTGAGTTAAGTTTAGTTAAATTAGTTCCAAAGTATTTGTGGAACTAATAGAGAGTTAACAGTCAGTTGGTGCACTAATGAATTCACTAGTGCTACTCCAGTTAACTGAAGATTCCCTCATCAGAAACTCATGCATGTCGATTTTGAGAAAGACCCAGTTGAGGCTAGAGTGCAAGGACAATGTACTATCAGTTGTATCATTTACTGAGTTGTATAGATCATGCATGCAATCAGGAACTAGACCTAGTTTGGATTGCGCAATTTTGGATGCACTAGATTCCCATTAATATGGGTTATTCAGCCATAGGAATTGCACAAGGAAATATGGGCGTGGAGAGCAATATAAGAGGATAAGGTTTTTCTTGAGCTTGCTTGTGAGCTGAGAGATTGATTATACTGAGTGCTAGGATTGCTCTTGTGAGAACAAGCATTGTATTATCATCTTGTATTTCTAATTTAATGCAATACAGATAGTAGGGTTTTGAGCTACGACTTTCCTTGGATACTTATTGTGTTATGTACCATTGATTTATCTTCCTCTTGTCGATTATTGTTTTCATCGATCTTTATGGGCTTCCGCTGGAAAGAGTAGAAGTAGATTCTTGTCTTTTGCTTTAGTAAATTGAATGAGCTTGTGAATCTACAGGATTTTCTACAATATTACTTATAGAAACCTTAATGAAGCACTCCCAAATTTCATCATTTCATCTTCTTCCATTTCATGTTTTCTACTAAGATTTGATGTATAGAATTCTATTTAGCCTTGTACATTTAATTTTCATTCTCATAAATTCTTCTTACAGTACTGCAACTTCATAAAAGGTTGTAGCTACAGATATACGAGTCATTTGAAGCAGTTTGTTAATTCTTCCAAAAGTTAAACTACATTATACCTCAAAGATAGGAAACTATATCTATCTATCTATCTATCTATCTATCTATCTATCTATCTATCTATCTATCTTATATATAATATATATATATATATATATATATATATATATATATTATATATATATATATATATTTGTTTGAACTGAGTAGGTATCTCCATAAAGTTGGTATTTCAAATTTAACAAGTTATGGCCTAGGCACATCTTTATTCCTCAACAAAAATATGTAGTAACCTTTACCACGATAAAACCAAGACTTATGGCCTAGAACATCCTAGTACTCTATGATCTAGTCCTAGACTACTCAAAGGATAAGCCATAGGCCTATGAACTTACCCATTAATCCTTTCTCCCTTTTTCATGCAATAGAAAGGACTTCCATTTTGCTTATGAGGACATAACATTGAATTTAGGGATGGAATCTACACTTTTAATAAATTTTATCTTCATTAGACATTTGTTACCAACTTTAGATTATCTAATAAATGAAGCATAAGTTTCCTCTTCAATATTGGATGGGATGACCATAGTGAATATGAGAATGAAAAGGGAAACTAAAGCATAGATATGGTGTCTACTAATTGAAAAATTTGCAAGGTGGAGAAAATACTTAGACCATCAATATGCCTCAACCTAACCTTAACCTTACTCCTTCTCAGGCAACTCCCCAGTTTATTAAATGCAATGACATGAATTTTGCAAGTGATTCAAACAACTATGAGTGGATTTTGCAAAGAGTGGTTAGCTTAAACCCTAGCCATAAAATAAGATGTCTTTTAGTTTGGCCTTCATCCCTCCATTCAATATGATCTATCTTTTAAACCCCAACAATCTCCATTCTAAAACCAATTCATTCAAACTAATTAAACTAATCCACCAAATTTATATGATAAAAAAATGATATTAAAAATAAAATTATTAACATTAACCATTTTAATCAATAAAATTGATAAAACTACCCACCTTTAAAATGTAAAATAAAGTTATTTAATCCAATTAACATGTAATATTCCCACCATATTTATACCATTGTTTTAAGTTACATACTAACTAACGATCTATTCATTTTTCATTTCCATAATCTAAATATGATAATTCCTCATTTATCTATCTCTATTATTTTTCCTATTGCTATGTTATCTAACTTTTATTATTTTTATAAAGTAATTTGATCTCTTGTTAGTCCTTGCCATGATAAGGCTCTTGTAATATATTTTTCTGTTGACCACTATTAGTTTAGCATTGACCAATGCAATTTATAATGTTTAACTTAAAAAAAAAATTTATTTATTTTTAATATTATTGAAAAAATTATTTTTCAAACAATTGATTGGACCATAACTTTGAAGGCCTTATTGCAACCTTTGTGTGATGTGGGTAACCACCATATTTTTTTGCCATAGTTTCTATATGTAGTTGCAATATTTATGCCATGATTTTTAAATATTTGTGCAATGATTTCCATTGTTAAGCTTCATATGAAAACCACCTAAAATTAAAATCTTTGAAAATAACTCATACTCACTTAAGTAACCTATTTACCATCAATTGCTTGACACCATAATTCAAGCAAGTATTTTCATAAAATATGAATACGAACAAGATGAACATAAATATACTTATAGGTAGTTATTGCCTACCATTATTTATGTTTCCTTCAACTCTTTGACATGTAGCAGTAAAAGTGTAAATGTGCAAACCTACCGTTATTTATGATTTCTTCAACTCTTTAACATGTAGGAGTAAAAGTGTAAATGTGCAAACTTAGTAGTGGTTACTACCAACCAAAAATTTATGCAAGTATTTATCCCTTAGTAGGCAATTAAAGGATGAAGGATTTTCATGTTTGAACATAAACATGTTTGCTTATTTTATATAATGTTTTTAAGGATATAAAAAATAATAATATTTTGTTCATATATTTAAAAAAAGCTGACAAACATGGCTTGTTGAGGTAGTTACGTCCAACAACTCTCACCTTACAATTTTAGAATTTGAATGGTTGCCCTAACCGTTTGGATGCATATTTTTCTTTCGATTTTGTCCTTACGTTTCCAAGTGTTAAATTGAAGTTAATGCCATTATCACTGCAAATTGTAGTTAATGCTATTATCACTACAAAACACAAGATTCCTCATTGATAGTAAGTATTGATATGAATATGCCATTATGGGTTTTTGAGTTTCCTTTCGAAAAAATATCATAAACATCTTGGGTCCTTTCATTCACCATGAAATATATGTACATAGTGTTTTATAACATTTGTTATGTTGTTTTAATTTGTAAATCCTTTCATGTATCACAACAAGTTTTTCATATTTTCTATTCCTTCATATATGGTTTAGGGTTGTTTTAGTTCTATAATCCATTTGATATTTTTAGTAGCAAACATCATGTTATCACAATTTTGCTTTCTATAAGTATCTGGGTACTTTGTGAATTGCAGTCTCATGGTGTTTGTGACTTCAAGAGATAATATAGATCTTGTAATTTTATCATGCTCTACAAAAGAATTTCGATAGTCACTTAGGCTATTGAATAGCTATATAGAAGACTTTAGGGTTTGGTATTTCCTTGTATGCATATATCATAACGTGTTCATGTGGACAATATGAAGATAAATTTTATTAGAAGGCAATTACTTTTCATTTTCTTGGGATGTAATGTCTATGCAAAGAGAAATGTTGTGTCAGGTGACATCTCTGATAGATTTTATTTATTTTTTACTTTTTTAACAAACATTAAACACAACTATTAAATATTAGGTTCCAAATGATTTGATGCCATGGTTATTTACAAGAATTTTCTCTATCTCAATAGATTCCATTCCAAATTAATTGAGATTTTACAAGAGTAAATATTGTTATAGTATGATTACAATGGGTTTGAATCCTTAGGTTCGTGCGATGTGGATTAAAATTTGAATATTTCTATTTACGAGGTGTAGAGTTGAAAACGAATGAGTATGGCTAATGAGTTTTTTTCATATACACCATTATTACACAAACAAATGAGTATGACTATTGATTTTTTTTCATATACACCATTATCACACTTCACCTATGTCAGTGTTAGTTCAAACACAATACAATATGATTTTTATAGAATAATACAAGATCAAATTGAAAGCCCTAGTTGAAACAAATTTTTCTTTTAAAATAGAGAACTACCAAGGCAAATGATTCTAGAACATGAAAGCAGAGTATTTTCCATGAAAGGTCAAGTTGTACAGTCATGAGGTCAATCTAAGAATCCTTGGGAGATATGTATTCCTGAAATAAATGGGGAAATTGGATTTAAGGACAATATCCATCCAGTTAAAAAAACATGATCTGCAAAAATATTCATGAATCAAAATAAACATAAATTAGTAAAAACTAAGACTACTATTTATTGATATATTCATTTTAGAAAAGCTACAATAGAGTAAGGGCATAATTTTACCCTAAATATATTTTTCTTGTTTTAGTGCCAATCTGGACATTAACTTATGTCTACGAGGACATTAACTTATGTCTGATGATCTTCTTATCTAGTCATGGGAAACAAAAGGGTAGATAGTGGCTGACGTGAAATGTGGCATGGAGATGGTTGGGCCTATTGACCATAACGATTCTAGCTTTCTCCCTAACCTATTTTAATTTTCTTATTGATCAAAAGCATCTCTGAATGCCTTTCTCCATAATCTATTTTAATTTTTAATTATTTATGTTTTTTCAACCTTTTGAGTTTGGAGGACTATTTATTTTATCCATTTAGATATATTCATATATATTAATAATGGAATATTAAATATTATATAATTTTTGTTTGCAAGTGGTGTTCTACAATCTAATATGAGGGAGATGGAGATGTTGTCACTTAACGTCAAAAATAAAAATAATAAAATAATATTTACATTAACCAATTAAAAAATAGTGATAACAAAAAAAATCAATGCAGGCCATAAATAAGGTACTTCAATTTTCACCTTAATTTCACATCAACTTTATATAGAGAGATAAAGCAATTGAAAGTAAAAATAAAAATACAAAAATTATTTGCTTTTTAGTATGAGGGGATATGTAATACTTTCAATTATAATTTGGATACCCATTTAAATGTGCACCTCCCCACCATTTGCATCTATGGAGACTCCAAAGTTGTTATAGATTGGATGAATGGCACATCTCAATTGAGGAACTACACATTACTGAGTGTATATATGTGATTTTTTGGGTGTGAATACCAGCATAGATGCAACTCAACTCTGAATCTACTAAGTGCTAAGAGGGATCAAATCTCTAAAGATGCAAACTTCATGTTGAGTGCAAAATTCGAGGAAAAGTTGGCACCTTGAGAGATTTTATTGCTCTCACATCTTGCTAGATCTAGATTTAGGATGAATGTATGCTAGTTTTGAGCAACATACTAATACAATGTTTTAGTATAAGAAATTGTTTTATTTTTCACTTGTTTTATATAATTTATACATAGTTGACATTGAAATATTTTATTTATGTTTCACATTCTCCACATTAAAATATTAGTAACAAAAGAAAAGTTTAATGTGGGTTACAAATCAAAATTTTCAATATGCTTGCTGAGTAAAAGAATTTAACATCAAATATATCAATAGAAAAAACAAGATAGTTCTTATTCCATTAATAAGTTTTTCTAACTCAAAGTATGACAAAGATTTGTAATTCTTTCCATGTTTAATATGAAATTGTGTACCCTTTAAAAAAATATTAATAATAAAAACAATTCATTATATAAAAATAAAAAAAGAGATATTATATTCTATGTTCTTTAGTTCCAAATATAAAGAGTTTGTATTAGTATTTTAATATAGAAAATGTTACATAACCTCTCATATTTAGAAAAAGAAAACATAAAAAAATAAAAACCATAATTTTCTCTTCATTTGTATAAAAATAATTACAAATTTATCTTTAACACCATAAATCAATTAATCATAAAAGATAGATAGGTAAAATACCTTTGTTATTCCCAAAACATTATTAACTATATTAAACACTAATAAAGTGGATATTAAAAAATATGCAAAATGTAAACTCTCCCATTTTCTTTCCTTTGAGGGGTTATATGTTTAATCTCTCACATTTTCTTTGCTTGCATTCAGGAGCTATATGTTTAATATGGGAAACTATTTACGGTTTTTGCAGTTTGTTACTTTTCTGTATCCATACATATTTTTAAAGTTTACAGAGTTTTCAATTTGACCTACCAGGGCCTTTTTCTTTATACGATCCATCTACTGTCTATCACCCATTTTATCTAATGGCTTTTCTAGACAAATTCTGGTTCTTTCATTCGTCTTCATGTTTACTGTTCATTAAAATAGATAATAACCTTTTTTAAGCTATTAATACACTGAGTTTTATGAATTACAATCCAGAATTTTCAGCATTCATCGAGCTTGATACCCATTAAAAGAATCATATTATTGTTTCGTCATCGATATATAATATTTCATTATTTGTGTTATAGGCTTCTTTTTAATATCCCATTATTGTTGTTATAATTTTTATTGCCTTATAATATTTTTATATTTTTAATAAAATAAATAATAGATTATTTTATTTCGATCAATTTTAGTTGATTTTATTTTAAATGATATTATAACATTATTAATATTTAAACTAAAATATAAATTCTTTCAATTTAATTAATTAATTATTAATTTATTTTAAATGATATTATAACATTTATTCTTTTAAACTAAATATAATTCTTTTTATTTTAAATGATATATTAACATTTATTATTTTAAACAAAATATAATATTTTTCAATTTAAATTCTTATCGACCTCTCTTTGCCGGATTTTCTCTAAGTATTACTAGAATTTCCATAATTTTCCGGGCAATTCCTTCGGCTAGTTAGACTACAGCCATAGAAAGGCCATTAGTATTTGTGCAACACTGGCATATGATGATCATATTTACATGGTATGAATACATCACAACATCTTTAGCTAGAAAGAGAGTTTAAATATTGAAGACAATGAATTAAAGAGTTTATTTTATAGGAAGATTCACCTTATCTTCATCTTGAAACTGCTTAGTGCCATTGATTTACAAAGAAAATGAATAAAAATGATTTATTTTATGAGAAAATCCATTTTATTTTTATTTTTGAAATAACTAGTATGGTCATATAAGTTAAATGGTTTGTAAATGCATATTAGCATTAATCTATAATAAGCATCAAAACAATTTATGAGATGTTAATCTATAATAAGTATCAAAACAATTTATGATACATCTCATATTGCCTATATTTAAAAAATCATAAAAATTGATTAAATTATTTTTATTTTAAATTATTATTATTATAGAAATAATTAATATATGAGTTGAATAATATTATTTACAGTTAGCTTTTGTTACAATACCATGGGTCAATACTATTTCTTATCAATACCACATGCAGAATATGACACATGTTGATATGCTATTTTTTTTAATTAATTAATTTGAGATAAATTCATTAGAATAGCATAACTATTTTGGAAATAAATATTATCTCTGGATTGTGAATAAAGACCCATATCAAATGTTCCCTAACTTTTTTGTTTTTGTTTTTATATACACTAATATAGTTTTAATATTTATATTTTGGATAAATTGATTAGAAATATATTTAGAAAAAAAGACAACCTAAAATAGTTAGACTACATTCATGTGATGTGTTTGCTAATTAATTTTGTAAAGAATCAATTTTAATTTGGTAATTCAATACAAACTTTAATGTTTTGATATTTTGTGTTGGATTTTATACTGAGATAGGTTTAATTGTCATTGGACATATGCCAATGTTTCATGGGGTCACATCCCTAGGATGGGGTCTGCTTCCTGGGAACATTTCCACATCTCCTTTTTGGGGAAACTTGGGAAGGCACAAGGGGGAACTTTTCTCCAATGTGGGCAATTGTTTCCCCCAAATGGGTGCTTTTAGGAATCTCTGGTCAAAAGCTTCTCAGTGTATCCCCTGAATTTTTCCTAGAAGCAATAATTTGTGAGTGGGGAAGCTTAATATTCAACCCTAGGACCCTACTAATGCTATGTAATTAATGGTATTGTAAAGTGACATTCTACTTTATCTTTCATAATCATTGTTTTACTTAATTTTTAACATTACCATTAATTGTTCCAGGATGTTTCCAAGTGGTTTCAACCTCATTGGATTTGGTAGGAGAAAGTATAATTTTAAATCTCATTCAAAATCTCCATCTATGTACTTCGATATTGATGGTATTGATTGTTGAACTCCTCTATCATGACACTTAGTAGAAAAGAATCCATTATTCAAACAAAATCTTGATTTGATATGTTAAGTTTTTTCAATCTTATTTTAATGTTTAAAGGTTGATAGTAATGATGAGGATCACATTATAACCCATGATTTTGATGATATCTAGATATTTGTTGTAGCATGATTTTGTTTTGGACTATAGAGGTCATTTAGAGTCTCTTTGTTGGTGTATTTTTGGTGCAATGAGATTGCACACGATGTTATTTTGGTTATATGGACATTGATGTTATAATTACGCCATAAGGCGTTCCCTCTGAAATCCACTCCCCTTCTTCGCTACATTTCATCTTTGTGCACCCTACGATTAAATGTTAGACAATTACAAAAACTTCAACCGTTCGATCAAAATAGTTACAAATGCATTGGGAACAGTTACAAATTGGTTGCGAAGTGGTATTGCATACTTCAGCTAAATCCATCTCCCGCCTCTGGTAGCTTTGTTCCGACTCTGCTCTGCTCCTGTAGCAAGAACATCAAGAAAGTCTACTCTGCTCTGCTCCTATAGCAAGAACATCAAGAAAGTCTACTCTGCTCCTGCTGCAAGAACATCAAGAAAGCTATAGAGATATGGAAATTTTAACCAGAGTTGCGACCACCATAATCAACAATGTTGTCTTCGATCCAATGATTCAACTTATGAAAGATGTTATTCACAAAGAGGAAAACCGTGAGATTCTACAAGCTGATTTGAAGCGAATGGACAGACTTGTACAGGATATCAGCACCATCTTCCAGGACCAATAGAGAGTTCCCCCGCAAACTGTGAAGGATGTTTTGGAAGAGCTACAAAGATCCCTTACAGAAGCACAGAGCCTACTTCATCCACCTACGGGATGACAACGGTATCTCGAACGTCTCGTGTGCAAGGCAGTGAGACTCTCAAAACAAATACGAGAATGGAAGGTAAGTTTCGATAACCTCTATCAACACCTTAGAGATGATTTGTCAGCAATTGTTAATGCTCAACGGATTGCCAAATCAGCATCGCAAAAGGCATTGCTTCAAGATGTGCCAACCTCTGGGTTTGATGGTTCTGGCATAAATTTTGCTCAAAGATAGGTACATGAATGGCTTACTGAACCCCAAGTTTGCATAGTTGGAGTATAAGACATGGCGGGAGTTGGGAAAACTTCTTGCCTCAAAATGGTGTACAACAATTGTATCAATGTCTACCAACATGTGATTTCGGGCATGTAGAGTCATTTTCAAAAATCACTGAAGCACCATATACCAGGAGATTGGCCCATTCGAGGCTTTAAAAAACAATGGGGAGTTTTAAAATAACAACAACATCCTTCACAGTTACTATGATTGCGAGCCTGCTATTCTCTCTGGCGATTTGGAGATCAATGAAGGACCATTTAAAGGAAAAACCATGAATGGCGCTATGGGTTTTGAGATTTTAGGCCAACAATTTTGGGCTCTGATGAAATAGATTGTTTCCTCCGTCATGGCGGAATTTATGATCCAAATTATAATTCCTCCATGGGAGATAATTGATCTTTCTTACGAAGGTTGGTTAATTTTTTTTTTTTGCGGGTTTAATAATTTAAGAAATTAATCTTTTCTCGGTTACAGAGCACAACCAATTTTTGCAACCAAGGGACCTAATGTCTGTGGCAGCAGTTAATGTTCATTGGATTATAGGATGGGTGTAATTTTTTCATTAGTATTAATCAAATTTAATTTTTGCGGTAAGGATGTATTTGATTTAGACAGATAATTAGATTCTTGATTTAGACAAATAATTAGTTAATGGATTGTGCTGTACTATGTTATGATTGATCTGATAGATTTGAATTTATTTAATGTTCTAACAATTTTATGTAGGATACTTTTACCCAATTTTATTTAGCATACTTTTATGCTGGGATTTACCTCAGTTCGATTCTCATCGCATTCTCGTTTGGGCACCATGAAATCATTTTTGGAAATTGCTGAAGCGCCACATACTAGGAGATCGACCCATTCCAGGGTGGGTTTAAAAGAACAACGGGCAGTGTCTGTTTGACTCACTTCTCAGCATACATATGTTGTGAATGTCACAAAATGTTTTATTATTTGGAATTGGCTGACCCCTTCTTAATTGGCTGACACCCGTGAATTATTAACAAATTTACTTTTGAGAGACCATTAGGAAGTTTTTCATTAGTTTTATGAGTTTTAATTCATTATATATTGAAGAATTTTGAATGTGCATAGCCTTAGAGTTAAATTGGTTTATAAGTTTGGATGTGTATAACTTTAAAGCGGAAACTGGTTTTTGTTTCTAAGGATTGGTTTTTTATTTTGAAAGTTTCCATTGTCATAAATTTTGTAATAATTTTTT
>APFE030079066.1:28086-40515 GCA_000404065.3 Pinus taeda | reverse complement strand
TTCCACCATTACATCACCCCCAAATTGCAGAAGTCTTGGAGACACAAAAAAGACAAGAAGAGCTTATGAAATTGGTCCTAAAGCTAAATGACCAACTGAAAGAAACTGAGAAGGAGTTAGACACATTCATTCAGTCTAAACAAAGTGACTTGGCCACCACTTCTAGGACTACCATTCCCACTGTTTCTACTGCAGTTCCTTCAACATTAGCAGCATCATTGGCACCCACAGCTCGACTTGCCATAGCACTGCCAATCACCACTGAATCTATGACAGCAGGTACTTCAACAGAGAAAACATCAGAGCTAGTGAAAGCCATGGAGGAGATGTCAATCTAGGAAACAGAGCTTGAAAGGCTAAAAGAGAAAGTGGAAAGCTTAGAAACTGTCTGTAAGCTTTCCCAAATTCAGCAGAGAGAAGAAACACAGAAAGCCCTAAGGATGGGTGAGAAGATCAAGGTCCTAGAAAAATATTTAACATTGCAAAAGCCACTAGGACAGACTAAAGAGATGCTCTAGGCCAATATCATTGACTCTGGCAATGATATTTGGTCATCAATTCAAGTTATATTTGAGCAGACTGAATTGGTAAAAGTGGCCATTGAGGCTATTCAGAAAGTAAAGGGAGAGTTGGCTGATATGCCTGAGGATGCCAATCGACTCATCCATTTCTTGAACAGCAAAAACAGACATGATCTAAATGAGCTCGGTATAGAGGATAGGACAGAAGCAATCCTGGAAGTCAAAAAGGTTCTTTCAAAAAGAAACCTCATGGTCAACTTAGAAGAAAAATGCCATAACATGCAGGTGGCCATTGACAGGTTCATGGCCAAATTTCAAATTTTGAGGGACAAAGGCCTTCCTAGTCCTATGGTCATCCATGATAAACTTATGACCCAGTTGGACTACACCGACAAACTAAGGAAGTTGGCCAAGGAACAAGCAAGCACTTCGGGTATCAAAGCATTGCCAATTGGAAAAAGTATTGTATGATACTTTGGAGAATCTGTTTTTTCTAGAGCATGAGGTGAGAAGTTTGTTTGTCACCAAGCCTAATTTTGACAAATACACAGAGGCAAATGAAATCTACAGAAGAATGCTGAAGGTAAGGTTATCTGAGGATGAATGGTTGGAAAAAATGATAGATTTAATATAAGTTACCATAGTAAATATGAAAGAGCCAGATGGAACAGGTAAGAGACAGATCAACAAGGTCAAAGAGTAGCAGGTTAAAGAGTATCAGTGAAAGATTAAAGATAAATATGATTCTAGCATACAAATATCAACCAACTTAAAGAGCTCAAATCCAACTGCAATAGCTAGCACTACCACAATAAGAGGGACAACATGATGCAGTTCTCCATCTGTCCCTACCTTCATGCTTGAAGATATTTTGATTCCGTAGATTAAATCTCATATTGTTATGAGATATTTTGTAAATATTATTGTATAAATACTTCACATTTCAAAGTATTTGAGGTGGATTCAAAGACATTTCTGTAGACTTTTCTCTCAAATCAAAGTCTTATTGTATCAAAAACTGGATTGGCTTGCTAGATCATGGAATAAAGCTCAAACATTTTTCAGGATTCTTATGTAAAGCGAAAATCAAATAAGTATTTTCTCGTGTGTATTATTGTTTTTCCTTATGTTTCTTAATAATCATATGTGTTTCTATGAAATCTAAATGCTAAAATAGGAATGCTATTTCAGAACTTGCTTCAATGCACTCTGCCTTGACTGTTTACATTCTTAATGTTTTCTGTTGAACAATCTTAGCTAGGGAATTCTTAGCTGCTCCTTAGCTTCTGTGGTTTTCCTTATGGTCTAAGTAGCAAAGGATTTTTAATTGCCCTTTGTTGATGATCACCCTTTGTTCCTCATTCTGATCTTGGTCCAAGGATTCTTAAGTGCCCTTCACCCTGGTTAGAATCATTCCATCCATCAGCCCTTGAAGATTTTCCTTTTGCTTTGCTAGCATGCCCTGTGAACACTCCCTTTAATGATCTGATCCAGTTATGTTATCCTTTTATTGACTCCATAGCCCAATGGCTTGAAGAAACCAACTCTATACATCTGTTCCTGGAATTCCACGACCCAACCAAAATCAAAACCTTATGAACACTAAAAACTAGCCTAAAATCCCACCCAAACAAAGTTAAATTATAAAGAGAGAGCCATCTCTGGACTTAGGTTGGTTAGAACCTGAGTCTAAAAGATTAGATTGTGGTTACCTCAGATTATTCCTTCTTTTGATAACTTCTAAGGAAAACTTCTGAGTGATAACACAGTGGCGACCATACTGAGGAAACCTTTGAGAAATTTCAAATCTTTATTTCAAGCCTCTTGAGGGGATTATTAGAAGTTTTTTACAAAATTTTACAAAAATAAAATAACTAGGAAAGTTTGTAACTCTGGTTTCAAGGAGAACTCACTATACTAGGGCCAATCCTGATCCTAACCCTGCCCCAGTATTTGATAATCCTAACCTGATTTCGAGAAGATCTAGAATACAAGAAAGTTTAGTAAGCCCAACACCTTCAATCAAAGCAGGTTCATGTCCTGATGAGTGGTTGTTTTTAGAAGACCTCCCCTTTGATGAGTCATTTGACCTTTCACTATTTAGAACCAGGTCTGAAAGTGCACTTGATGACATAGTTCTAGATCCAGAGATTATTGCAGATCTTGAAGTCCAAAAGGCAAATCGATCAATTGATGAGTATATTCTAAATTCCCCTCAATCATCCCTTACTACTGTTAAGATACCTGAGCTTTCCGAAATAGTTTCAACTCCCTTTAGTTCACCATTATTCCCTTCCACCTCTGAATTTCATTCCTCACCTCCATTTATACCTTCACTTCCCGACCAACCTATCATTACACATTAGTCACCCATTACTCCCAGTTCTTCATCAACTACTGTATCATCTCCTGGTACCCCAACCCCTCTTCTTAGTCCTGCCCAACTTAGAGCCATGATAAATAGATATGCTACTCTTGTGTTACCTGCTCCACGTGGTGCCATGCCACAAGATTACCATAACAAAATTGTCCAATTCAATGGCATAGGAATTTACACATCACAATAGCATACAAACAAAATGACAGAATTCTTTGAATTACATGAAATTGACATTGGAGATGTCCAAATGAAATTTTTTGCTCAGACTCTAGCTGGTGATGTAAGAACATGGTTTAGAGATTTACCTGCTAATAGAATATACACATTAGAAGTATTTTATCAACAATTTTTAAATAGATGGGAAAAGAAAAAGAACCCTCTGCAAATCCTTTCAGAATATGAAAACATTAGGAGAGGACCAAATGAAACAATCCAGGATTACTGTACCAGATTTAACAATATATACAATGCAATACTAGTCAATCTTAGACCCCCACCTGGCTTAGCTCTGATAAAGTTTCCTGATGGGTTTGATACTAATATGACATTCCAACTTAGAGAGGGAAATCCTCCAACTTTAGAAGACATGCAGAGTGTAGCAGTTAGTGTAGAAGCTAATTTTCTAGCAAAAAGAGCTAGGGTTAGGAATGAAAGGAGAGGACCCTTGAAAGATGAAGCCTCACCCTTTGACCTTAAAATAGATGCCCTAAGCAAAGGAATGGAAAATGTGATGGATAGGATAGAGAACATTGAAAGGAAGCCTCACTGGGATAATCAACAAGCCCCTCTGGTGACAAATCCAAACTTTAGAAAAAATCAAAATCAAAATACTGGAAAAATAATGGACCTGATCAGAATATTAGGCCTCCTTTTCAAGAAAACTATGTTGAAACATCCCATTCAGAAAAACATGAAAAAGATACACAAATTAACTTAATGGGATTAGATGATAAGGAAACTGTATTTTTGACCCAAGATGATCAGGAATTACATATGCTTCAGCAATTACAGACCCAATCCAGAGAATCATTCGATTATAAGCAAGGGTATGATTCTGCTATCTTTGAAGTGCACAAATAGTACAACTTGAGGAGTAAAAAGAACATTGATGCTCCTAACTAAAATAAGAAAGCAGTACCAAATCAACCTAAGAAAATCAAAACAGCTCGAGTTACCAAAACTCTTCAAATCCTCCCTAGACCAAATCAGAACCCTTCTGGTCCCACCATTGTAGATATAACCAATGACCAACCCCCTGATGATCAACCATCCACTTCAATCCCCTCCAAGGAGACAATGGATAAATCTCCAGACACCATATTAGAAAATCCACAGAAAGTTACTTCAAATGCAGAAAAAGAAGAGCAATCTACTCAAACTCCTGCCATGAAAATTCCAAGCCCTCAAGTAGAGAAAGCCCCTTCGCCTTTCAATTTGGGAGCAGAGGTGGCTAAGATGAAAATATCAGTCCCCTTAAGAGAGTTGATTAAAAATGAAACTTACAAATCTCAAATAAGAAAAACCTTAAACTTCGTTGAGAATGAAGAATCTGTCAACTTGTTTGATGATCAGCCTAAGCTTATATTCGGTCCTGATGTTAATGGAAAACCATTAGAAGGAGGGATACCACCCTTTTAATTAGCCTTAACATTCATGATAAAATCTTACACAATGCAATGTTAGAATTTGGGGCTTCACACAATTTAATGCCTAAATCTATTATGGAAAAGTTAAACTTGGACATCACTAGGCCTTACAATGACCTGTTTTCATTTGATTCAAGTCAAGTAAAGTGCCTATGGTTAATTAAAGACCTATGTGTTTCCTTAGTACCATATCCTGCTAAGACCATTCTCATGGAAATTGTTGTTGTTGATATACCACCTAAATATGGCATGCTATTGTCTAGATCATCGGGGGCTAAACTCCAAGGATCTTTGCAACTTGACATGTCATATGCCACAATTTCAGTCTTTGGACATCCTAAAAAACTGTACAGAGAAACCCTAATGAAATATGTAGTGAGTAGCTAGGATAGGCCTTAGAACTTTCCTATCTATTCCATGCATTTTGACATTGATTCTTTTATTCTGTACAATGTTGAACAAACACAAGAAACTACTACAAATGGCATTATTTCAGAACAAAAGAAATTGTAGTTACAACTCAAAATGAAACTGTCCAAAATAAAGAGCTTTCGGAGAAAAAGGATGATCAAGACGCCTTAATCAATGAAGATTCCCCCCCCCCCAGACAGTAAGAATTACAAACATGAGCTATTATGGCATCTTGAATTTGATGGGTCAGTGAATAAATTAGGAGCAGGAGCAGGTGTGTGGATTTACAATTTAGAGAATGATCACTCAGAAGGCCATGCTTACAGACTGAATTTCAAATGCATTAACAACATGGATGAGTATGAAGCACTTCTTTTAGGTCTCAAATTGGTTAGAAAATTAGGAGCTATAAGAGTTTCTATTATGGGAGATTCTGAGTTGGTCATAAAACAAATTAATGCTGTATATATGACCAAAGACCATAGATTAAGTTTTTATAGAGGAACAATTGTAAAAATATTGAACACTTTTCTAGAAACTAAGCTTGCAGTCATACGAAGGAAACATAGTATGCAGGCTCATAGTTTAGCAATGTTTGCCAACACTTGTAAGTTACCATTCCAACCTAACCATCAGTACACTGCTGAGGTTAGGCACAAACCTGCTATCCTAGATAACTTGAAAAATTGGCAAGTATTCATTAATGACCAACAAATAAATAATTTTTTTAACTTAGAAGAAGAATTTGTAAATAGTAATATAGATACTGACATAATAGTAGATCCCGATCTTAAAGATAAAATAGAAACTAATGAAATAGAAGATGAAGAGATAGATAGATTTCATCCCACTAAATTTACAGAATCAGATGTACAAAACCTAAAGCAAGTTGAAATTGAAGAGATAATTAACGAAGACTTTGAAATTATTAATCTCAAAGACAACTTTTTGCCCAAAGGATTAACCCCTTTGGAAGAATTGTTTCATTCAAATGATGTCCCTAGAAAACCAAAGATGGAACCCTTAAAATATGATATAGAGGAGTGTAATATAGGTATTGAAGAAAATCCAAAACTGATAAAACTTTCGAAGTCCTTACCTCCTACTGAAAAAGTGAAATACTTTGAATTACTAAAGGAATTCCAAGATGTCTTTTCTTGGAGTTATGAGGACCTCAAGTCCTATGACACCAGCATGATACAACACACCATCCCCATAAAAGAAAACCATAAACCTTTTAGACAGAAGCTTAGGAAGATTAATCCCTTTCTATTGCCTTCTATTGAAAAGGAAATAAAAAGGATGTATGAAGCCAAGATAATAACACCAATTAGATTCTCTAATTGGGTTTCAAATTTGGTGCCAACAAGGAAGAAGACTAGTGAGATTAGACTATGTGTTGATCTCAGGAATCTCAATAAATTTTCACTCAAAGACAATTACCCTCTCCCTAAAATGGATCATATATTACAAAGGGTAGTAGGGTCAACAAAAATCTCATTATTGGATGAGTTTTATGGTTATAATCAGATTTTAGTTCACCCAGATGACGAGGCTAAAACTACATTCACTACTCCTTGGGGCACATTCATGTATGTGAAGATGCATTTTGGATTAAATAATGCAGGGGCCACCTTTCAAAGGGCTATGGACATAGCTTTTGCTAAGGAAATTCATGACTTCCTAGTAATATACTTAGATGATATCATTGTATTCTCAAAATCTGATAAACAACACTTAGATCATCTAAGGCGGGTCTTCATCAAATGTAGGAAGTATGGAATTTCTTTGAATCCTAAAAAATATTTATTTGGTTTAGAAGAGGGAAAACTATTAGGCCACATAATCTCTAAAGATGGTATCCGAATAGATCCTGCAAGAATTGAAGCCATCTTACAGATACAATATCCTAGGAGCATCAAAGAATTACAAGACTTTTTTGGAAAAATCAACTTCCTTAGGAGATTTATTTCTAACCTAGCAGAATTAATTAGATCATTGAATAACATGTTGAAGAAAGATTCGACCATAAAATGGACCATTGAGGCTAAGAATTCCTTTGAAGATATTAAGCTAGCCTTAACAAAAACACCAGCTTTTATTAGTCCAAATTTTGATAGGGATTTCATTATATTTTCCTTTGCCTCTGAACACACAATTGTTGCAGTCCTACTGCAGAAAAATAATCAGGATTATGAACAACCTATTGCCTTTTTTAGAAAAGCCCTTAGGGATGCCCCTTTAAAGTACAATATAATAGAAAAGCAAGCCTTTGCTTTGGTCAAAGCTATCAAAGATTTTAGAGTTTACATTTTATATTCTCATATAATAGCCTATGTCCCCAATGCAGTAGTCAAGGATATCCTAACCCAGGATGGTCCAAATGGAAAGAGAGGGAAATGGATTGCTACTATATTAGAATATGACCTGGAAATCAAGCCAAAAATGTTAATCAAAGGCCAAGGTTTAGCCAAGCTCATGGCTGAATCAAACTGTCAGACCTTAGACATAAATTTTATTGCAAAAATGGATAATGGAGAGGAGATGGAAACTCCACCAATCAGCCATGCCTTTGTTGAATCACCATGGTATGTTGACATATATATGTTTTACAAAATCTACAAGCTCCTCCTAAATTATCCAGGACCAAAAGTAGGTATTAAAAATGAAATCTTTAAAATTTTTCATAATTAACAATCCTTTGTTTTGGAGGAATCATGAAGGTATCCTTCTTAACTGTTTAACAAGAGTTTCATGCAGGTGATTGTGGAGGACATCTTTACTGGAAAACCACTGTTGACAAGATTCTTAGAGTCGGTTTCTATTGGCCTACTTTGTTTTGTGATGTAAATAAATTTGTAACCTCATGTCATAAATGCCAAATTTTTTAAGGAAATAAAAAGCTTCTACCCTTGCCCCTAAACTCAATATCTGCTGAAACACCTTTTCAACAATGGGGTCTTGACTTCATTGGTGAAATCCACCCACCTTCCTCTGCCCAACACAAATGGATCCTCACTGCTACAGATTATTTTACCAAATGGATAGAAGCCATATCATCAAGGCAAGCCATTGACATTGTTATAATAACCTTCCTTGAATCCAACATCCTATCTAGATTTGGGTGCCCAACCAAGATCATCACTGATAATGCAACAACCTTCAAATCTAAGAGAATGATTGATTTTTGTAATAAGTACCATATAAATTTGGGTCATTCCAAAGCTTATTACCCCCAAGGAAATGGACTAGCAGAATCGTCAAACAAAAGTCTTGTAAATATCATCAAAAAATTGTTAGAAGACAACATGAAAACATGGAACAAGAAGCTAGTGAATGCCTTATGGGTAGACAGGCTAACCACAAAGAAATCCATTGGTACTAGTATTTATCAATTAGTTTATGCAATGGAAGTTGTTTTCCCATCTTCCTTGGGAACACCAGTGATGAAACTACTCCAAGAATTGCAGGTTGAACCAAATGACATCCAAAGAAGAATCAACCAAACAATTCATTTACAGTAGACCAGGGAAGAAGTGTACATCAAATCTCAAGTTGTGCAGGAAAGGATTAAGGAGGCTTTTGATAAAAGGACTAAGGTAGAAGATTTTTACCTAGGGGACAAAGTTTTGAAATGGGATTCAAGAAGAGAGGATAAAGATAAACATGGGAAATTTTATTTCCTATGGAAATGCCCATATATCATTTATGCTTTTAGAGATAATAATATTTTCTTCTTCAGAGAAATGGATGGCACAGAAGCAAAAGGAGGACCAGTTAAATTTTGAATGCTTAAACACTAAATTGAACCTAGTTTCTAATTTCACTAATCATTTGTACATATTCTGTTTTTCAAAAGTCTAGAGTGGATTGCATGGTGATTCTTTGGATTTGAAGCCCGGAGTGAAGGCCCTAAGCTTCAAAGGTTTTACTATCATAAATAGTAATAAGGTAGAAAAGGGAAAAGTGAAAAGTTTCATAGTGACATCACAATAATTCAAAAGGCCATTGATCTACAAGTTCTTGACATTTCACCAGGAAATGCCATCCCCAAGTGGAGCCATTGTTAGGTTCCTATACCAATCGGAGTCATAATTTTTGAATGGTGAGATTAACCCTGTAATATGTACACACCTTTGCTTTCTGCGAATGTTTTCCATATTCAAAAAATTAAAAAATGTAAAGAGTGTATGTCCTAAAAGAATAATCAAAGGACAAAAAGAATAAAAAGGTAAAAAAAGATGAAAAATATGAACCCCAAGAAAAGAAACGACCATGAAAGTGTGCAAGTCAAAATGCCAATACTATTTACTTTTTGTGCGAAATAAATGATTGTGTGTAGTTTGTAATTTTTGCCACAATCCATGATAGTCAAAATGATTAAGCTTGGATATTTCATGTTTCAATTTCATGTCCATAGATAGGGAATAAAATCTGACCAAACTATTTAATCTTGGTAGATGAGGGGATAGGTAGAGTAAATAAAAAGAGCTCAAGTGTTTAATTTGAGCCATTGGATGTAATAAGGTTAGATTTAGTTAGTTTACTATTGTAAAGAAAAAGAAAATTTTTTGATAAGGGTTTGCTAGCTCAAATGCACCCTAATAAAGAGAAGTAAAAATGGTAGTATGAGTAGATGGGTAAGAAGAAGAAAGGTTGCAGAATTTTGATGAATGATTAGACAAAAGCATGTGTATCATTTTTTTCATCATAAAAATTCCAAATGTGAATGGGCACTCAAGCATGTAGATGGATATCAAAGTCAATTAATTAATTTCCCTCATTCATTCCACCGTTTACTTAACTAATTTCCCAAAATAAAGATCAAAGTACTTAAAAACCCTCAGTCAAAGAGGATCAGAGAATTTCTCTGACTTTTGGAAGGACCAGACCCTTAGCTCAATGACTTATAGGCAATAAGTACTAAAATCCCCTCATAAACATTCATTCCCCCTCAGTTCATTCATTTTCCCTAAATAATATTCTTCCTAAGGTTAAATCACTTTTACCTAGGAAAAGTATTTGTTCCCCCACATAACTCATTTTCACATCAAAAACCCACAAAAAACACTATATCCTAAGTTTTATCAGAAAGTATTAAAAACATGAAAATCGTATACTTAGGGTATGGTGTCCCTTCCACTCATTTGACTAAATTATTAACTCATTTATTAAATCCCTAATGAAAACCCATTTCCCGTATATATATTAGCCCCCACAATATTAATTAATCCCACCCCAGGTTAATTATATAAACTAAGGTTTTCTACCCCGGACCCACTAACTAATCGATCCTCGATTAAGTTAGTTAAAATACCGAGTTAAATCCCGCTCGATACCTTAATCCCTCATTAAACCAAAATCATCAAGCTTAAATGCCCGCTGAGCCCCTCCATTACCTTCCGTGCAACCCCATCGCCCGACCACCACACGATCTCTCCCCTCCCCATCTAATGACGCGTGTTGATTTTGGAAGGGCCTGAAATCCCAATGTTACCCGCCCGAAATGGGATGTTTTCCGCTGGGCCACCAAGGCAACGTGGCACTCGATGAATGGAATCGGGTGACCTTGCCCCAATACCACTAAGCACCCAAAAGATGTGCGAAGTAAACCACTTACCGCCAGCCCGCTACACGCCAAAACTGCCACTGTTCACCTCGCTATGTGACAAATGGCCACTGTTCACCCATACCCGCCAAATTGACTTTTCACGCATAAATCCAAGAAGCCCCAAATTATTGTTTTTATCATTTTTTCTAACTATAAACTTCCATGAACGCGTCTGCGAACATCCAAGATGTCAACCCACGTACAATTGCACCCTGGGGACGCCATAAAGCTTCTAGATTGCCTTCCAGCCTGCTTGCAGTTTTTTCAACCATTCATAGTTGTCATTCACCTGGTTCAGACCCAGGTTTCTTCAATTCTAGGTATTTAAGCCAGAATCCATTAAAAGCCTGTCAATTTACGAACCAGTCACTAAGTTTTCTTAATTGAAATTAAAGAGGAACTCTAGTAACTTAAACCCACCTGGAATTGAACCACCATTATCCTAAAGACTGACAATTTACCTCTCCCATTCTCAAATCCACAAGAACTGAGAATGGTAGCCCCAATTGCCATGGATGTCAGACCCATTTCCACTACTCACCTAGACCTAGACTACCTTCCCCTTGTTGATAAAGATTTCCAAATCAAGGACACCTTTGTCCTTTAATCCCCTATCAAACTATATTGCCGATATAGAGTGTTGGCATTATGATTAAGGTTTGGCGTTATGGCACAGGTGTTGTACTTGATGGCAACTCACTCAAGTCGCAGATCTTTGCTCAGGCTCTCAAATCATAGAAAATGAGATACCCACAGGTGAGCCTAAGCAAAGGTGCGGACCCACAGGTACCCCGACCAAGAAGTGTGGACATACCCGCAGGTTCTCCATTCAGAAGGTGCGGACCCCAGTTCACTCACTCCAATGCAGAGAAGCGCGTGCACGTGGGAATCTTTATGAATGGTCCATGGTATTTTTCCCAACATGTTTGATCCTATGGTTTTGGTCCGTGGTTTTGCATATAAAAGTATTGATCCAAGGTATTGGGTTCCTAGTATTGAATACCTATGGTTTTGGACCATGGTTTGAGTAAAGGCTTGCCTATAAAAAGGGAAGGAGATCATTTGGCTAGATACCCTTTTTGAATTTTGGAATATCTTAAGATCTGAAATTTTGGGTGATCAGTTTGATAATGCTAGATCTAAATCAAGGAGAATTCTGTAAACTGTAAGGCGGATCTATTGATAAGTCGTGATCTCATTGGCACATGATCAGATCTGTGGATCTAATAGTCTGTGACACATTGGAGGACTGATAAATTGGCTCTATTCGGAGGTACGCAGGTAATCTACAGCGCAGGTGCAGAGGTACGCAACATAGTAGTAGGAGCAGGTGCAGAGTTACGCAGTGCAGCAGAAGGCACAGTGCGGAGGCACATAGAGGAACAGAAGGACCAGATGCATAGGTACGCTGTCAGACAGACAATGTAGGTGCGGATCTATGCAATTTAGACATAGAAGTGCTGTGGATATTCGCAGGTTTCTATTGGTGAAGTTGCGGAATTTTCTTGAAATATTTGTTGGCTACCTTTTATCTATTGCTGAAGAGTTCCGGGTTTAGATTACTGGTATTGCTGTTCTGGTTACTGCATTTTGAAAAGTTATTGGTTGATTCCTTGGTTGATTATAAAAGGAGATTGGGTGATTCATACGTACTTGTTGATTATTTGATGTTCATGGATCCAGTTTGAAAATTCATGAAACGTAGTCCTTAAAGAAGTAGAAGAGCAAAGGGGGTTATAGCTCCCTTCCAGGAGAGACTGGAAAACGAGAGAGGGTTGTAGCTCTCTGCAAGTTGCAGCCTACGTACTGGTAAAGGACTGCACCAGTACAAAATCATTGTAAAAGAAGTTTCTAATTGAA